>JAUZNJ010027929.1:0-16455 GCA_034780135.1 Jordanella pulchra
TTTGGTGGAGGAAGCCATTGGAGTATGAACAATATGGTCTCTGGGGGGTCTGATGTCATCGGTGTTTCTGCTACAACAGCAGCGTGAAGATGGAAGAAGCAACACAGAAAAACGATCGCTGAGATTGAACAGGAAATGACGTTCCTATAGACTAGATTTGAGTTTAATCCGTCAGAAGTTGTGTGGCGCTTAGATACAGGGTGACTGACACCTAACAGCCACTCTAGAGGTTAAAAGCTTCAGTGGTTCAGATGGATGTTAGTTTCTGTCTGGATTCTTCTTTGGATTTTTTAAAAGGTTTCCCTGAAATTCACCCAAAGACATTTAGGAGATTTGAAAAAGAAGGTTGATGGGATTAAAAATAAGCTTCATTATTATTGTAACATTTTATGTTTGCAAATCCCTGTCATGAAGCATGGTAGTGGCTGCATCATGCTTTGAGGGTGTCTCTTAAAACCAGGTTCTGGGAGGCTGGTGAAGTTAGAAAGGAACATGAAAATGATTCAAATTCTGGAAGATGAGCAGATTTAGTCCCTTTGTCGTCCCTCAAGATGACGATCTGCAGGATGCAGCAACAGCTACACAGAAATGGGTCCAAGAGGACAAGAGGGACAGTCTGGATGTGCAGAAAGTACAGCTGCTGTGTTTTCTGCAGAAGAACGGAGAAAAAATGTGGAGCCCAGATCTGCCAGCCTGATTGAGATATTTCCTCACAGACTTAATGGAATAAAAATATTGTTTTTTTTTTTTTTTGACTTTACTCTTTATATTTTCCAAAATAAAATATGATATATAGAATCTGTTTGTCTTTGTTTGCTCCTTCCAGGACGGACGATGGATCCCACAGGCGCCGCGTTCAGAGACTCCAAACAGAGTCAGACGGCGACGGGCAGCGCCCACGGCCAGCGTCCAGCCTGCTGGTCCAGCGAACAGCCCACCCTTCCACAGCTCCTAGGCGCTCAGGCCTGCCTCCGCCCACCTCATGAGCCCCCAATGCCCCTCGGTAACAGCTTATCTCACGCCTCTCTCCACGGCAACAACAATGGCGGCCCGCTCCATGGGAAACAGAGGAGGGGGACCCGGAACAAAGTCATTGGGAGGAAATCCACGAGGAGAATGTACGCATGTGCCACTAATGATGCATTGGAAAGTCATAGGAGGATTAGACTAATGAAATACTGTAGCCCCACTGATGCTAGTGGCTCTTTGAGAAGATTATAGGTGATATTTGCTGCACTTCAGAAACTTTTAGACCTGTTAGACTGGGACTAGAAATGTAAAAAGGTTTTTTGGTTTGATTTATCTAAACTATTATTAAAGCAAATTGTCGTTTGCCTTATAAGTAGAGAAAAATAGGCAGAGTTTAGCATCCCTGGTGTTCTGGATGAACCAACCTGTATTAGTTTAAATCCATTAGAGACTGAGATGAGCACTTAATATATATTTTAGCTGTATTTAATTGTTGGTTTCTCTATTTACCTAAATGATGTGCCCTGAGGGTCTCAAAAAAAATTACCTTCTTAAATGTTTGCCTGAAGTTATTTGTGAAAATTGGATTAGTCTCTTTTAGCTGTTAAAAAAGAAGAGTTACTCTGTCTGCTTGACCCCTTTGAGAACACGTTACCACTCCTATCCCACTAATAAAGCAATGATTTGGTGTTAAAGAGAAAAAGAAAGGATGTTTTCAACATTACAACAGATAGAAATCTTTTAAAGCCATTTAATTTTGCACAGTTAAAACAGGAAAGTGAATTATTTTAAATGACTAATTAAGAATAAATGGAAAAGGTTATTTTACCACATAATACCAGATTAGCCTCAGTTATTATTTTCTTAAATAAAACAGTTTAATAGTTTGAGGGATTTGATTTCAAGTCTAAACCTACAATATCACTATTTTACTTTTTAAATAATTGATGATTTTAAGTAAATCAAACAAAATGTAATAAATTCACCAAATGTTTCAAAACCGAAAAAGTTACTTTTTATATTTTTGCAAAACTAAACAAAGCACCAATCATCCATCCATCCATCATGCGTTGAACATCGATGCTTAACCTTAATCCATCCTTAGATGAATTGGTCCATCTCTACTCAGACGGCTCATCGACACATTAATCAGTTTAAAGCTCCTTTATCCAATCATGGTTCAGTTCTTAAATTCTCCAGTAGTTGGAAGATCTAGAAAGACTTTAAAGCTACAAACTCTCAGTGGTTGAGCTTTTATTTTGATAGAGTTTGGTTCAGTTTGTAACTGCCAGGAGTAATGAGCTGTGAACAAAGGTAAACCTCTCTTCTCGGGATGATTTTTATGTCTATTAAATGTAAACCATGCGATATGAGTGGATAGCAAATTATTTTTTAATTATAATTTTTTTTGCATTTTTCTTTAAAGGGAAGGAGGGAAAAACTCCCAGAACCGAAAAGTTACCGACTTCTATCCAATAAGACGGAGTTCAAGAAAAAGTAAAACAGAACTCAAGGTAAGAAGTTGATGGTTTGACTCCTTGCTGTTTCCATTTCAGACTCTTTCTCCCTCTATGTTCTGTTTGCTATTTATTCTGTTCTGTAAATGTTTTTATACTGGAAAGAAATTTTTTGTTTTGTTTTAGCAGATTGTGACATTAAACACTTGAGTCCCTCAAGGTTCCAGTCTGGGGCCACTTCTTTTATTCCATTTTTGTTGATTGTAATAAGTATATACATCTACAATTTTTAAAATCCGTTGTAATTCTGTATAAAACTCAATATTTCAACATTCACTAATGACTTTATCTTGCTGATTAATTGCTCCATATGTGACATATTGTGTTGATATGGAGGAAATGCATGTAAAACTAATACAAATTCAATATTTTTATCACAAAAAAGCCACGTGAATTATTAGTCCTAAACCTTACCATGAGGCAACTAACCAATTTTCCTCATTAAACATACTAACATTCAAGGACTTGGTGGATTTTAATAATAAACAAATCATGTAAAATCTAACTTATTTCCAAATCATGTTCAAAACAAAAGAAATGTAGATATTATTGGGAAGGAACTTTATTAATTTATAAACCAAAGACTGAAACTAAGATGAAATAAAATATACGTGTGTAAATATTGTCCTGAAAATGTGATGTTGTGTAGTACTCCAGTGATCGTTAAGTGACTTTATAAAAACAATATAATTTGTTGTTACAGTACGGAAAACTGAGTTTATTAATTTATTAATTATTTGTTTTGGATGTTGTGACTTTTGGCTGTTGTTTTTTTTTTATAAATGCTAACATTTAAATTCCATTGATTAGTTTAACACGTCTCTGCTTTGGTTGAACTTAATATATTTTAAGCTTCTCCTTCAGACCTATTTTGTTAAATAGGTCAACTGAGAAATCTGTTTTTACTTTTGAACCAAAATAAAAATGTCTCTTCATATTTTATCCTGACGTCCGTCTGTCTGACATTTATCAAATATCCTTTACAGAATAAATAAGAGCAGCTGCAGATAAGTTAGTATCCTCTACATCTTGAGCTATTTGTATTTATCATCACATGATGAAGGCGTGAAACATCTTTCATTCTATGCTGATGACTTTTAACTTTGTTTTTCAGTCACCTCTTCACTATAATCCACTACAGCTACTGAGCCCTTAGGTCCAGCAATATCCTTGAAACGATGGGTCATAATTTACTCTAACTCAATGTAAAATAATTATCACAGGATTGGGCCGATACAGTTTCCAAGTCGTTTTTCAGTCAAGTGAAGGCATGCAGTTGCTGTACATCAAAGTGCAACACCATGCGAAGATGTCTGATGTGTTGTAATACTTTTTACTTTGAAAACGACTTCAGATCAAACAGCAACTTGCAGTATCTGTAAACTGGACATTTCTTGTTGCTTTGATATCACTGATTTGATTTTTCACTTAGAACAGATTCTAGGTGGAGGGCTGTGAAACCGCAGCAACAAAGGTCAGCAGAGGTTATTTTTTTTGAGAATATAGGTATCTGATTGGTATCAGCAAAACTAATAATGTAGAAAATCGAATTGGGACATTCCTAGTTAGAAGTAAGAACTAAACTAAAGAAGTTAGTTTAGTTTCTCAGTTCTAAGCTTGTTTTGAGTCGCACTGTTATGTAGGTTGGGCTCCCTTAACAAAAGGACGTTGTTAGCACTGTTTTTAGCGGGGAGGGATGTTTGCATTCAGGAAGGTGTGAATTGGTTTGAAACTGACTTTCATTACTTCTCTCAAACCACATATCCTGTCTGTAGAGGGTTCTCTAAAGAAATGTGGTGTTGTTTTATCTCTGTTCATTTTATGACCTTGGAATTGTGGCACATAGATAAACTTGTCTTACCTTGTGTTACCAGTGGGAGCAAAAGAAACTCATTGATGAGCTGATTACCAATGGAATCGAGGAGGGAATGGAGGTAATGTCAATTACTGTGTTAATGGCTCAAGAAATGCTCAGAATTCATAGAAATGCTTCCAGTTACATCCAAAATGAGAGACAATAGAAACTTGGAGTATTTATTGCCAACAACATCATTTTTAGGTGTTAATGTTTAATGTAAACATTTGCATGTCATTGGTCACAATGCAAAACCTCTTGTTCGTAGGTTCAGCACATAGAAGGAAAGGGGAGGGCGGTGTTTGCCACTCGGTGTTTCCAGAAAGGTGATTTTATCGTGGAGTACCACGGTGACCTGCTGCAGATCACCGACGCCAAGAAAAGGGAGGCTGAATACGCTCAAAATCCCGCCACAGGCTGCTACATGTACTACTTCCAGTACCTTTGCAAAACATACTGGTAAGATTAATGTTTCTACTATCCTCTTGTTAAGCCTCACTGCACGAGATGTTAAGAAGCCAAACACCATAAGTAAGCACACTTCCTTAAGAGAGTACTGGCTGTGGTAAAAACAAAAATCACTCTTTATGATGTTTTTACTCGGGTTACTGTGAGCTGGCATCATTAATAAAATGGTCTTCTAGGGGTTCTTTGTTCAGACTTTCAAAAAAAAACTTTTTAGAAAATTTAAAACTGTTTATGTAAACACAACAAACCAGTCAGATGAGCCACTTTTAGCCACACAAGACAGTTTGAATGTGCATAGTCGTGTTATACGCCTGTACAAAAAAGGCCAAAGACCATTTGATTGTGATAAAATGAGGTTATATACACCAAGCATCCATCATGACAGTTTAGCCCCTTTTGAGCCTAAATACAATTCCAGCACCAGGTGTGATGAGCAGATATAAACAGATATGCTGCCATCTGCTGACAGTACTGCAGAACTGTCAGTAAGCCAGACAGGGAGGCAACTGCTGTGAGTCATTGGCTTATTAATTTATCATATAATGTGACGTTGGTAGTGACACAGTCGCTCATACTCCTCCACCACCTCTTTTCTTCTACTCTACTTTTGGCTGGGAAAGTTACTTCCTTTTTTAATTATGGCGCAAACGAGCAAAACTGTACCTTTGGTCCCATGTCATATGGTCTTGTTACAGTACATACAAAAACATTTATTTACTAACAAATGGAGCAAAACAATTTTACAACACAGAAATTAAATGCAATAAATCGAAAGGGGGTGCCACACTTTAATTGATATTTCTATGTATGTGTTTTGTTATTCAATGCTGTTGTGACTTGTGCTATTTTATCAAGAACAGGCACCCAATAGGCTGTGTGTTAGAACAAGAAATAAAAGTGAGATTCTACCACAAGTCATGGTCAGTTCAATGAAAACATATGGAATAAATTCACAATAACTTCCAGTCAAAATATAAGAATTTATTAACAAAATAATTCATCTCCAAGTCAAATATATTTTATGACTAAAACTAGTGAAACTAAAGTAATTAGCTAATATGCTACTAATGCTAGCTACTATATTCACAAAGGAAAATAAAATAAAATGGTTTAATACCATACTCAGCTAAATTATACAATATCACAGTTTATTATTGATTTTGTGCTTAAGAACAGACATTTATCTTTAAGAATTTGGACTGAGGTCAAGTTAGCTTTTTAAGCAATTTAGAGCAGTTTGAATATATGAAAAGCAATTTACAATACAAATCCAAGAGGTAAAGAAAACATTTGGTAAAATAATATTTTATTAAATAATTTGCTTTATTAGAAATTGATAACCTTTGGTTAATTGATTCTTGAGGTAATATTTAAGGTTGGAACCGTTATCGCAGATGGTTTAGCTGTATTAGCTAGGTTCTCTTAAGACAGTGGAGCCAATAGGCAGCAGATAGAGCTAAGGCAATGGAGCTATTAGCTAAGTTAAATTAGTGTTATAATCCCGCTTTGTAAATTTGGTTTCAACTTTTTATCAAATCAAATCAAATTTTATTTATATTGCACCTTTCATACTTTAAAGGTAACACAAAGTGCCTTACAAAGGCTAAAAACAACAATGATAAAAACAAACCAAGACACCCACTCCCATAAATACCCCAATAAACAACAAGACAAACACACTCACACACACATACACATAGAGTAAGACCTACTGGACCTATCTGTCAGAGACATGGCCGGGCAGACCTGAGGTAAAGGAAAAAGCCACATTGGGGGCCGACTACACTGAGAGGGCTCCAGCCAACAACCACAGGGAGCGCCACCCCAGTGTACCAAAAGCAGCTCCCAGTGCAGTCGGCACCCATGAGAACTAAAAAACAGTAAAAAAAGATAAAAATGGAAAATATCATGTAGGTAAAATGTTTAACTAAAACATGGAGTTAAGACATAACAGTATGCAGTTAAAACATCCAACTAAAAGATGGCGTTTTAAATTATTAAAGAAAACTAGATAAAAATAAATAAATAAACATATATAAGTAAGATCAAACAAAATTTCAATTGATAAAATAAATAAATCCTGTTTAAACTAAATAAATAATAATAGAAAATACACTGAAAACACTAATGAAGATGGTTAGTAAAATCATTGTCTAGAATAATTTGTTGTTTAGCTTGTTCTTTTTTTCAAGTAATGGTTTGTTTACTTCTTGTTTGTGAAGCACAACATGGCATTAAAATGCCACGATCTTCCAGACTTAAATAAACCCTTCTAGCTCACCTGGAATCGTTTCTCGCCTCACAGTGTGGACGCCACCAAAGAGACGGGGCGGATGGGCAGGCTGATCAACCACAGCAAAAACGGGAACTGCCAAACCAAACTCCACGACATCAACGGAGTCCCTCACCTCATCCTCGTCGCCTCCCGAGATATCGACAAAGGCGAGGAGTTTCTTTACGACTACGGGGACCGCAGCAAAGCCTCAATCGCTGCTCACCCCTGGCTCAAATACTGACGACGAGGTGGTCAGCTGTTCTTTAAAGCCGGCGGACATGTTGCCTTAGAAACAGAACGAGGAAGCTGACAGGGCGGGAGTTGACCGGGTACCTATTACATTTCGGTTGAGGTCCGCCTGCTTAGCCAGAAAGGCCTGCGTTCTATTATTTATACAGTATGTGTCTCTGGAACCTTATGGTTGTTTTGCAGCACGTTTGTTTTGTACATTTTGTACCAATGCCTCTACAGCATGCAGCTGGTATTTAATGCTCTGCATTTTTACTCTGCCTTTTTGTTTTTTAATAATTTCTCTGTAGATACTTAGCAATACTTCCCTGACTGACTTCTCATGCCCTCTTTGGATCAACAAGCACCAGGAGATCCAGGATAAAATGTGTTTTTAGGAAATCTATTCTGCTTCAAGTGGACTTTAATTACAGAAACCGTCTGTCGAACATTACCTGCCATCTTTGGAGGTTTAAAATATCCATTACGAATTTGTAGTTTTTTTTTCCTTTTTTTTTTGTTTTTAGATTATGTATTTTTAATAATAACAAGGCCTATGTTTGGATTGAAAATGTTTAAATGATCAAAGGTTTCTGCAGTTCCTCATCGAATAGTCAGCTGTGACTGTTGGAAGGCAAGTGTTTGATGAAATAACCACAGGTCTTTAGCTGAAACTCAGAGCTCACATGCTAATGTCGATACTAGTCCAAACTTGGCTGTAGCTGGAGGGTTGATGCTGAGCCCAATGATAAAAAAGATTTTCCCATTAAAAAAAAACTACTGTCTTTGATGGGATTTTATGTGATTAAAAAACTGTTTTTATTAGTTGGGGTCTGAAAAGCGTGTTGGGCATCTGTCATTAGTCAGTCTTATTCGGTTTCAACAGCAAGTGTTTGGGAGTTTGTCTTTTTCTTTTATGCAAAAAAGGTCAAGTTCAATAGGGTGTCTCTAACAGCTTTTTGAAGTCTTCCCTTAAATTCTTCATTGAATTTGCTTCTAAACATTGATAGCCATTTGGTCTAAATTTTTTTTCTAGGCATTGTTCTGATAGAAGGTCCAAACCAACAACTTTTTTTTTTTTGTTAATTTTTTTTTCCAGGATCGCCCCTTATTTAGCTCCAACCATCTTATCAACCCTAACCAGCCTTGTGCCTTTTAGTTAGAACTGTTCTTGTTTGGTCTCATGTGATTGGAGCACCGTCTCACCTAGTATGTTTATAAAAGAGCAGTAAAGAAAACAAATGTCACCAGATTCAACCACTAGAAAGAGCACTTAGCCTCTGCAGCTCTGACAGAGTTATTACAAATACCTTGAATGATTGTTTCAAGAAACGTGTTCCTTCCATTTTTAATTGATTGATTGAAAAGAGCTATGTGAGCTTATGGGAATCAGTGTTAGAAGTAATACCTAATGTGTATTATATAAAATAGCTTAAAGTTTGTGGTTGATTATTTAAAAAAATGAAACTGTTCACATGGGATTGTCCTTTGCTATGAAATGTAAAGAGGGAGACATTAAATGGAAACAAGTTTTTTCAGAAAGTATGAACATCCATTTCTTATCTGAGCTACTGAACTTTACAGAAGAGACTTTTGGTTTTAATTACCGAAAGTATTAAAAGGTACTAAAATCGAAGCTTTGAGTCATTTTCTTGTTTAAAAGAGAACCACCAGCAGCAGAGTAGCTAAACTGCTAAATGGAGAGCATCCCAGGTTTTTCTTTTTTTTCTTTTTCTCCCAAGTAAATTATTTTACAGAGAAGAAAAGGAGGCAACATGTTGGAAACCTTCTCAAATTTAAGCAGCAATAGGAAGACTATTAATAGTTTTGGTAAATGGAATACAAATAAAACCAGATCATTTTAAATTTTGCCGCAGTAATTAAAAAAAAAAAGTCAGTATGAGATAAAAGATCCTTGAATTGATACAACATGAAGTTCTGATATAAAAAATTTCATCTGACCCTGTTATTCTGTATGTAAATAAAACTGATATTTAGTTAGAAACTATTAGCAGAGCCTTAAACAAGTCTGTGTTTTTGCTTCAATTTCAGGCTCACTGTCAGGGCAGGGTGCAATTTAGCAGCACCTTGATCCTCTTCCTGAAATTAACTGCTGATCATAATTTGATGTGTAGAGAATAAAAAGTATTAGCTGCTTTGTTTTTCTAACTTTGGAAGTTAAAAATCTATTTTTTTCTATTGGTGTTTTTCTTTCCCATATTCAGAAAACACAGATTTAATGCCAACAGTATTTATATAAATGGCTGTTTCCTAAAATCTGGAAGAGCTCGTCTTAATATTTAATTGTAAGACATATGGTTGTGTAAATTCCTGATATCAACTCGAGAGACCAAGATTTGGCAAACTATTTCCTAAACTAAATTGGTTTCTTTAATTTTAGGCAAATTAAGCTTAGAGGAAAATGTGGAATTTTAAGGGTTCAATAATTAGAGCAACAGATTAACTGATTTGATGCGGAAAACAATACAGCAGATTTATATTTATATGTTAAATTAAGTGTAGGTTCTGTTGCATAAGTTATTTGATCAATAAAGCCTTTATATTTATTATGATTTGAAAAGTTGCTGATTAAACTAAGAATCTCACTGAAGAATTAAAAATGAAGAGTAGTTTTCTGTTGGGGAGCAACTTTTTATTTTTTTAGTTTGACCTCCTAACCTGTCTATTATTGTTCTTATTGGACTGCTTGTATCATGCTGTGTACTCTTAAAGAAAATTGTGGAAAATTACGGTTTTATTTTTTCCCCAAAAAAGATGCATTTTCTATCTCGTGCTTGAGCTGAAAACGCCTAGCATAGCATAGCCTAGCCTAGCCTAGCCTCCCTAAAAAAAGGAGGGAAACTGACAGCATGTTTTTTCTTTGTCAACCGAACACAGAAGCTGAATTTATCATTGAATTGTTAGTGAAATGCAGCAAATAATCTTACAAATACAACCAACTAGTATAATAAACTATAAGGAAAACTTATCTTGCAAGAATTTTACCGAGTTAGTAAAAAAGCTAGCTTTACTGTCATTTGATTACGGTACATTTATTTATTTGTACAAATATAGCTTTAGAATTAATAAGGAAATGTGCGTTTTAAAGAGTGTCTGACTTGACAGCTAAATCATGCTTTATAACTTATTAGCATTCAGGTTTGGTAGTTGTTTTTTCAATACAAAGAAATCTGGTTTGTATGGTTCAATTTTAGCTAAAGGACAAGTAAGAAAAAAAGTCAGAAAAGTTTAGCTTTTATCTATTTATCCAGGGGTAGTTTGATGGCTTATAAAGAAAATCTGTCTTAGTTTAAGTTTTCATCTACTAAGACAATTTTAGAAAACAAAATTTGTATTACAAATAATTGCATTTATTTACTTTTATTTTTGATGTCTTAAGTGTTTTTCAACAACTCTGGGATTTTGTTTTCTGTTCATTCAATGTTTCTGTTTCCAATCCATGATTTGTTTTCATAGAAACAGTGTCAATACTAACAGACCAGGCAAGAAACTGCAATGTCATGTCCAAACATATTATTATAGGACACAATACTTATGTAAAATGTTTCAGTATGAATCCTTGAAAGCAAATCCTTTCAATTGTTAAATAGTTTTTACTTTTGTCGTTTTAATTATGGAAAAGATGCAATTAATACCTGACTTTTTCAGTTTTAGGTATGATGTTGTAGCTCTGAAGAAATCTTAGTGCCGGGCTTTAAGCGTCTCCATTAAAAGATTTCATATGCAAATAGAGGAATTGGTGAATCCGGTTTGTTCTCATGGGAAAATCCATGTTTTCAATGGATGGAGTTTGCAGGGACTTTATGTCAGTTGAGAAGACTTCCATGTTGGCCAGACTAATCAAACATTTTACCCCTTATGTTCATCCTTGAAATTTCTTAATTTTCCAAAAAAAGAGACTTTAGGACTGTGGTCTTGTGAAAAAGGACAGCAAAGAAAACCTTACAGTTAAGAAAAAAAAATCAAAAACAGAGACAACAGGAAAGTATAATTTTGCTGCAGAAGGAACATTTTCTGAACCATGCTGCCACAATTCAGCAAAATCTCTCTTATGTTTCAGTATATTGAAGCACAGCTTTTCGGGGACAAATGCTAAAAATATTTGTGAATGAAAGTGCACAGTGAGAAAATAAAGACCAGGTCATGATGCAGAAAGAAAAACACAAATATCTTTAAAATGTTCAGTCTTGTGGATGAAGAAAATGAAATCGAAATCAACATACTATAAAATAAACAACACATTTTTACTTGTTAATGACTTTTATTACTGTAGAAACAGGGTTTGAATTGGAGCCATTGTCACTGTTCAGCACAGTTAAAATGGAGAAATATTGAGCAGCTCTTATTTCCTTTCAATTCTGCCTAAAATTTATGCTTGAACTCTGAAGATCCCTTTTCTGTCCATACACCTTCCACTATGTAGGGATATATTCCTTGGATTAATTGTGTGAAAGAGGATAAAACTGCTAAATCACACACATCTTTATTGTAGCATCCTTCTTCTTCCACAATAATTTATCCCAGCTATCTGAGAGTGTAAATGGAGATAAAATGCCCTCACTGTTAAAACACACACAGCTTCTCACTGCAACTGTTGAAGCAGAAAAAAACAAATAGAAAACCTAACCCGAACTTGACCGAAGCTTTTTCTGAGCAATACTTCATAAGCTCAGGTTTTTAGCCTTATAACAAACCTCCTGGATGACTTTGACACTTTTATATTAGATTTCTTGTAGAAAATGATGCATTAAGGATATGATGTGGTGTTTGCTGTTTATATGGCCTGAAAGAAAACAAAACATCTGAGCAGTTATTAACACTGCTCAGATAACAAGATGTTGATGTTTTAAAATGTAATAAATGGTGCTAAGGATACGGAACCATCTAATAAGCAGCACTTTGCAAGCTGGCACCATATTTGATCATTATTAGAAAGACAAAAATATATAAGGACCGGTGTATGGATTCAGATTGAGGGAAGAAAAATTATTTAATGCTTAGAAAATAACATTTTATTATGGAGCCCAATTTCTGCAAAGAAAACCTGAAGTTATAAATTCTTTATCTCTGGCATTATTTTCAAATTAATTGATTCTGTATCAGAATTATCCATTAATATTATGTCTAACAGAGTAAAATGCAAAACCATCAACTAGTCTGGTTTTGTTTTTAGTCTGCAGCTGACCTCAAAGCACGTTAAAGTCTCATTCACTGAATAGCTGCATTAACTTAGGCCAGTTTTCTGTTAGCTGCTTGTATTAAGTTCTCATATTGCTTCCTTATTCTAAAGAACTTGGGTTTTCTCCTACAATCCAGTGGGGTTTTTCCATAAAACTAAGAAAAGTTAGACTAGGACTCCCAATTTTGACTAAACTTAGACACAACTTGTCAAAAAGCGATTAGTGGGTTTGACTAAAAGGAAACAGGACATTATGAATAAGAGTTGGCCTATAGTCTAATAACCATAGTGTTAAATTAGTCATCACACCAAATCTATTACAATAAGGAAACTAAAAGATTCAGGGACTAAAAGTCTAGAACAGATTTCCACATTAAAACAACTAGATTCATATTAACTGGATTGTTGTAAAACTTAAAAAGAAATAAAGGTGATGTACCTCTCTGTGTTAGACCATGAATTCAGCTGTTCTGTGACTTCCAGTTCATGCAGTTTTTAAGGAAGACGAAAAGTTAATTTTGATCCATGAAGAAGCAGGATGCTGTGTTATGAAACCCAAATGACATAAAAATAATCCACATCTGGTCAGCGAAGCCAAAACTGCATATGTCAGTTTTGTGATTTTTTTTTTCAGTGGTAACATTGAGGTTCATATTTAAAGAGAGACTGCATTGGCTGCTGCATCATGTTACTGAGCCATACAACTAATGAGGTAAAGGAAACCTTGTAGAAGTAAGAGCTTCCTATGAAAGATGAGGCTTCGACAGCTTTTTATCTCAGCTGTGCAGACGTGGCGCACAGAGTCTCTTCATTGGTTCCACTGCTTTGATGCGACAAATAAATGTTAAAATGTGTGAATTTGGGACATCTGGGGCGATTTTGCCCCCTGATGGTTGAAGAAAGCTCCATGAGAAAAGCTGCACCTTCACATAAGCCGCATGGTTCAAAGCGTGGGGAAAAAATACAACATAAAGTCCAGAAAATATGGTAACTGAAATGATATATCATCAACTAGGGATGGGACGATCCATCAGGTACCTGAATTTGGGTATCTGACCCTGACCCCATACCAAAACCTTGTTTGATTTAATGTTATCATTATTACTTTAAATTCTCTTTTCTATGAGGCTATGAACCTTCTCTGAACAAGCAATTATATGTACAAATGTACACCTGTAAACCCCAAAGGCAACCTGAGATTAGTTTAAGGTCAGATAAAAAGTAATAAACACATTAAATAGTAAAAAAAAAAAAAAAAAAGTAATCTAATTAAATCACAGTTTGGAAGAAATATTGGCTCTCTGAAAACAGAAAGGCGTAGCTATCCGTATCGGCCTTTAAAAAAAAGGCATCGGTCCATCTCTAATTGTAAGGGAGGATAAAATCTTGCAGACCCAGAGCAGCAGCAGATTATTTGGCTAGTGATTACTCTACAGCGATAATTGACTTTAAAAGGTATAGTGTGTAAGATTTGCCTCCATCTAGAGGTGCAATAAATGAATTAGAAACAAAAGACCTACTACAGGCTGACTACAGAAGCCCTGAAGGCACATTCTACTCTTTCTGATAGAAGGGACACATCAACCACTGTCACACTTCCCCAATCACCTAAAATAAACCATAAAACAATTAAAACACTTCTCTGAAAACAGAACTAAATCGGGCATACGCTCAGCTGGTACGACTTCAGAGAAAAATAACAGCAGCTGATAACCACTGCATCGCAGTTCGTTCAGTTTAGTCTAACAAACAAACTAACCGTCACTCAACAGAGCTTAACCCCCTTGATGCATCAGTTAAAATAAATTATGAAGGTAAATTCTGCAGGTAAAAGGCGTAAAGCTGATAAGTTTGTCCCCTTTCAGGTACTCTGATCAATACACAGGAGGCTGCATGTGTTGATTGATTCAGAAAACAAAAACATCAAAAACCCTTTAATAAAAGTTAATCAAGTTACAGAGATAAAATAATCCTATAAAGAAAGAAAAAGTCAATATTTTAAATCTGGAGTTTCAGATTGGAATAAGGGAGCTGTTCAGTTGTTCTAAATATTGTGATTTCAAGGTGATACAAGTATTTAGTCACTTTAGGACATGATGTTTATTCGGGTCACTCATTAAAATGATTAAAAAACACGATTATCTCAAGTTCATAAAATAAGTGTCCTTTAATTTCATCAAATCTTTTAAACAAATGGAAAATAAATATTAAAAATAGTTCTCATTTAATGTCATTTAACTTCGGTTTGGGATAAATAAAGCACTTTTGAATTGAATTTAAAACAAGACTATCAAGAAATGTAGGATTTCTTCAAGTTAAAAAAATGACAGTATAAAGCAAAACCTGTTCAGGTTTTAAATCTAATCCCATAATCTGAATGGGATGGTCGACTGGGTTTAAATAAACCCAAATATGACCTTTTAGTACTTTGAAGTTGTGACGCTGGCTCCCCTTTACTCACCCAAGTTGTTCTCTTTGCAGAAATGGGCTTTAGTTTATCCTGCTGTACTAAGCTGCTTTGGGTCATTTATCTGCTGCTGGTTTAAATCACGATTCGATGGAACGTTTCTTCCACAGGCCTCGATCTGATTGGTGGAGCTGCTGAGAGTTCATTAAATGCTGGTGGTGATACCATGTGTGGGGCCACCTTGACAGCTAATATTAAATAAAATAATTAAAAAAAAAAATACAGTCAAAGCTGTAAACTAAATAGATTCAGGGTTTCCTTCGTGCTTCAACCTTCTACTTCATAGAATAAAAAAATAAAGCCAACAGGCATCTGGAAAACTTTCTTTTTCAGTCTAAATAAATGTTCTGCACACACAGCTTCTCTGCAACATCCCGTTCTCTCTCCTTCAATGTGGGCAAACCAACTCCTGTGCAAATGATTCCTGTACAAACTAAGCATTTTAAAGCTGCTCCAGCAACAACATATAGTTTCTTACGTGTTTAAATGATCTTTTTAACTCCAAGAAGATCCTCTTTCTGTCAGTCCCTCTCACTTTGAAGCAAAATGTATGTTTTTTCAGCTGCAGATTGAGTCAGTTTAATGTGCAGCGGGAGCGATGGGTGCAGAGCGTCTCTAGAGGTGCTGCAGGGCTTCCTGGGCTTGTTCCGTGTACACTTCATCTTTCTGGATCCACGAGCCGAAGCCGGCGTCGCCCCGCTGCGAGCCGCGCTGCTTGTCCCGTGAAAAGAAACTAAACCTGAAAGAGACAAGAGAGGAGCCGGACGGAGGATTACATCATCGTTTTACGATGCTTGTAAGTCTGGGATGAAATCAGCGACACAGAGCAGTGTTAGGAAATACAGCAGAATATATGGTGAGAGGATGTTTAAAACGGTGCTGTTAGTGTTACTGGGTTTGCTTCTATGCCTGCTGTGGTTTTTGTCACCACCCCGCAGGATCTTTTAGGTGTTTCATGTACCATTTTAATTTTATAATAAAGCACCTTTTGACTGGAGCAATCTTATATTGTGAATTCTGTTCCAATATTGTTGCAAACAGAGAAACGTTTCATAGGTGGAAATTTTAGGGGAAAAAAAATGTAAGCTAGAAATGATTTTAAGATTTGAGAGTAACTTTGCTGTTTTCTCAGATTTTGTCCTTTCAAAATAATTTATTTATAAAATGTATTTTTCATATTTGAATTCTTTCATTTGTTTTCAATTTTTTTGAACTTTCTAATTTTATTTGAATTTTGTTAATTTTATTCACAGATTGTCTTTTTCCAATTATATATTTTTTGAATTTATTTTAAAGATTTTACATTTTCTTTTTTTTTCCTAACAGATTTTATATTTTTAATTTTCAAATTTCTCTTTTTTTTGATGAAGCTTTATGAATCAAATTCCTTTTAAAATTCGCTTCAAATTGCGTTTCCCAATCCACCAATAAAAATGTTGATCCTGAAGTTCATGCAGACCAACAGAAATGCCCCCC
>JAUZNJ010027930.1:0-16454 GCA_034780135.1 Jordanella pulchra
GCAGGGAAGAAGGGAGGGAGGGAGGAAGGAAGGAAGGGAGGAAGGAAGGACGGAAGGAAGGGAGGAAGGCAGGAAGGGAGGAAGGCAGGAAGGGAGGGAGGAAGGAAGGGAGGGAGGAAGGGAGGGAGGAAGGAAGTAAGGAAGGGAAGAAGGAAGGAAGGGAGGAAGGAAAGAAGGAAGGGAGGAAGGAAAGAAGGAAGGGAGGAAGGAAAGAAGGGAGGGAGGAAGGAAGTAGGGAAGGAAGGGAGGAAGTAGGGAAGGAAGGGAGGGAGGAAGGAAGGGAGGGAGGAAGGAAGTAAGGAAGGAAAGAAGGAAGGAAGGGAGGGAGGGAGGGAGGGAGGGAGGAAGGAAAGAAGGAAGGGAGGGAGGAAGGAAAGAAGGGAGGAAGGAAGGGAGGGAGGGAGGAAAGAAGGAAGGAAAGAAAGAAGGAAGGGAGGGAGGAAGGAAGAGACGTCTGTGTCATTAACTCCAGCTCCATCAGTTAGGATGCTTTCTTTAGGGGCCCCGGGGCCAGAAGCCCACTTCACCGTCTCATTACAGCTCGGGCCCCACAGGACTAAGGGGACCCCTCCTCCACGGGGGACAAAGGTCCACTCAGCTCTAAGCACATTCCTGAGCCGGACTCAGTGTCACCCAGAAAGGCCGGCCCACTTCAGGGCTCAGTCCAAACAGAACCAACCCCCCCGCCCCACATTAAAAGGCTCAGATAGAAGCAGAAGCCGGTTCTGGAGCCGCTAACTGGACCCTTTAACGTCCAGAACCTGCAGCCAACCGGACCCTTTACAAACGGAGGGACCAGTCACCTCTGCAGCCACCAGCTCCTTCTGGTTCTGAACACAGTCCAGGTCCAAACTCTGAGCTGCTGCTGTACAGTGGTTCTGTTGGGAGTCCTAATCGGTTCTAACCGGGCTCAGAGACAGGAGTCTTACGTTGGAACTGCTGGTGGCCGGCGCTGTGAGCAGGACGGCCGTAGCTCCCCTGGTGGTAGCTGCTGGGAGGCGGCGCGTTGCTGTACTGTCCTCCAAACTGCTGGTTCCGGTTCAGACTGTGACTGGAGGAAGAGAAAAGACAGTTTAGAATCATGTTTGGACCGAACCCGCCCTGCTAAGCTTCTCCAGAACAAAACCTGGAAGCTCTGATCCATCTCAGCCCAGGAGGTGCACGAATTCTGCAGGACTCGGACCTCTGAGCAGCTGCCGGTTCGACACCATCAGCTGCGTTCCTGACCCGGTTCAGCAGACGGCGCCGAGCCTAATTAGCTCGCTAACAGTCAGACCCATCCAGATGTTCAATCAGCCCCATTTCTTTGATGATAATGAGGAGCTGGGATGTTAATCACAGCTGGCTGATGGGGGAGCAGCTTAGCTGCTGATTACAGGACAACATGGCCGCTTTCACCAGAACCAAACATCAGGAGATGTTCTGCTGAGACCAGAGCAGGATGTCGGTGATAGCAGCTGGAATAAGGAGAACTTTAGCATTTATTACCGTAAATCACTGCAGCTTCATATCATATTTATCCTGTTTAGATGCTTTGAATGAATCATTTTCTCTACATGTTAAAAAAACCTGCAGAACTAATGAATCACTAAAATAAATGAATCACTGAATGATGGCGACTGCATTTCCTTCATACACCGACTCTCTCCCTCCAGCCCTCTAGGGGGCAGTAATACGGGTACAACGAGGACAAGCAGGCTTTAAGGTCATAGCATCTACCTGCTCCTCGTTAGAACAGAGGAACATTGAAATAAAATCGAAATACTGCTGGAAAAAGAAAAATCAAAAAGTCGTCCTCTTAACTTTGAACGGTTCGTCTCTAATTAAGATGCTTGAAACGATGAATGACTTCCTGAGAATCGCCTTTCACTGCCTCAGTCAGATAGAAACCGCTCTATGTTGTTGTAGCTGCATTTTCTATCTTTAAACATAGTTTTATTGATATTTTCCTTAGATTAAAATCCTATAATTGCTGTTTTATTTTTTGTGTTTTGATTGACAGCCGGTGCGGCTCTGCTTTACATAAAAGAAAAACCTTTTTTTTAATAATAGCTAATAGCATTTATGTTATAAATGCAGGTAATATTTAATTTGTGGGAAAGAAGTGGAAATAATATCAACACAGTTTAACTTATTTTTGTTTATATGACTAGTAAAGATTGTGTTTTTTACTTTAATAGATTGGATTTATTTTCCCACTTTTTGAAAAAGATGTTCTGAGTTAAAATCTGAGAATTATTCTTTTTTATTGAAGGAAGTGATGCGATTTCAGGTTTCTGCCTCTGAGCTGAGTGTTGAGGTGAATCTTTATGGAGATCCGCGGCTGTAAAGCAGCGCGGCGGCGCTGATCTAAGAGTCGTTGACGTACCTCAGAGCTCTGAAGCCGGACTGGTCCAGGTGAGCCTGCTGTCTGTTGGGGTTGAAGCCCAGCTGGGGTCTCCAGGGGCCCCGGTTCCCGCGCTCAAAGTCCTCTGGCTTCAGCACCTTATTGGGCATCCTGGAGAAAAGAGTTAAATTCCTCCTCAGACGTTCGTCTCCAGCGACTAACGACTCAATTGACCCAGAAATGAATGAAATCATCAAACTTCGGGTTCTAACGTTTGAACTGAACTCCTGAAGCATCAAAGGTTCTGCTGCTTGTAAAAAAAACAAAAAGCATGGCTGTGGAGAACTGGACCTGAAACGTCCAGAACGGACCGATCCGTTTATAATTACCGAACCATTTGGGTCAGAACTGGGAAATAATCTGGAACCAAGTTAAAGTAAAACCTTTGATAAAACCAAGCAGATGAACTGATTCTCAGAGGTTTTATGACACAAAAAAAGAAATAAAGTGTGAATGTATTCTGTGCCAACAGAACCTGTTGGACCCGTTGCTCAGAACATTCGGACGGATGTTCTGGTCTTACTTGGCTCCAGGCAGCAGCACCGCTTTGAAGACGAAGCCTTCGGTGAACTGAGGATCCTTGAACTTCACACTGGAAAAGCAAACAGACGCCGATCAGGAGAAAAACAAACCAGAACATTTTCTACATCCTCGATAACAATCCTTCCGTGGGGGGAACCAGAACCGCCCTCTGAGAGGGAGAACCAGAACCTGACTAGGTGGCTCTGCAGCGCCGCCCTGGAGGTGAAAACCCTAAGCATGTCCAGGATGTGGGGGTTATCCTACTTTCTATTCTAGTTTGATTGGATCTATGCTGACATAGCAGCTCCTCCTGGAGAACCTTTGGACGGAGGTTCTGGAGCGGTTCTGGCCAGAAGAACCTCCTCTGCTGCTAACCCCCCCTTCATGCAGCTCTGGCCCTTAAAAAACACAAACACCAGCGTCCTTCTAAAGATGTTGTCTTCTTCTTTTGCCTCTGAACCTGGTTTTGATCATTATTGACGACATAAATCGTGTCGTTGCATCGCTTTTAGTTTCCCTTTACTGCGCGAACAGAAGGACCGACGTTCACTCACTTGATGGAGCTGTTGTGTGAAATGTCCCGCAGCATCGGGATGGGGGACTCCACCGTCCTGTGGAGCAGAAACCAGATTATAACAGAATCACAGCGAGAGGTGCGCATAAAGCGGAGGGTTCCTACTCGTCTGGAAGGATTGGATCCTCGTCGAGGGTCAAGGTTCCTTGGATCCCGTGGCAGAGCTCAGCAGGGACCCCGGTCCCCTGGAACACAGAGGGTTGAAGTTGGTTTGGAAGCTCCTCGGTGCTCATTAACACACAGCTGCTTCAATAATCTACAGCCCACAAATCAGAACCGCCGGGTCCAACAGAACTCAGTGGACGGTGGCTGACGGGAGCCGCAGACACCGCAGCCTGATGGAGCTCTGGAGGCTAAATGTGACGCAGAGCCGGTTCTGTTCCGTTACCTCTCGGGTTTCTGAGCGGTACAGCTCATGGATGAAGTCAAAGAGCGGGTGAGACTTCCCCAGAAACAGGACGTCGCTTCCCAAACTGTTTCTTCTCACTGCAACAGAGAAGGAAACATGGCAGCGTCTTAGAGGGACCAGAACATGACGGCCGCAGGGGAGGAACCGGACCCTTTGGGTTCCAGCCAGAAACTGTAGATCCATAACCGGCAGTGGTTTGAGCAAATGGATGACGGATTAAATCTCAAGCAGGATCGAGTCCCATGATGTCTGCTCATGTCTGAAGCTTCTGCTCCACAGTTCTGGTTTCCAGCAGGTGAGCTGCTCTCACCTTCATCGGGGGTCAGGTCAGGGTAAACCTCGGCCAGAGCCGCCCGCAGACGACGTTCATCTACAAACGGCAGCAAGGCCACACCTTGAAGAAAAGAGGACGAATGTTAGAGTGAAGCCAGGAGGTTCTTCAATAGTTCAGATTAATGACCTGATCCAACAGAAACAGACATAAAGAAGCTTTAAGCTGGAAATTAGTTTCTGTGATTCTCAAAGTCAGAAGTTCTGCAGAAACACAAACGGAGGACGGGACGCCGGGGACTCACCCTGCCAGGCGTATTTCTTCCCGTTCAGGTCGATGGCGAAGTCATCGGGGTAGAAATCAATGATGGACGAGTCCTGCATCACAGCCACAGGTAAAGGAGCTGAAACACCCGACAGGAGGTCACCTTATGCTCTTCATCACCACACTCACCGCACTCATCATCAGGTTCCTCCATGATGGCGGCAGGAAGTTACCGCTGGCGGCAGGAAACACTCCCATCAGCTGCTCCAGCGGCTTAAACTGAACAGAACAAGGGACAGAACAAGTCAGAACCCGTCTGCGGGGCTCGGTCCTCCTGCTTCATGGACCTCAGAGCTTCCTCACCGGCTTGGTGTCCTTCTCAAAATCTGAGAACATCTCCTTGATGTCTTTGAAATCTGAGGCAAATGGAGCATAATGGAACGGGAAATACCACTTCCAGGAGGCGCAGCCCTGCGGGGGACGACACATGAGTGAGAGAGGAACCAGCCAGGGCCTGGTGGTCCGGGCCCGGCCGGTACCGGTCCAAAGTCCGTGGTCCAGTCCGGGCCCGGCCGGTACCGGTCCAAAGTCCGTGGTCCATCCGGGCCTGGCCGGTACCGGTCCGTACACCGTGGTCCAGTCCCGGCCCGGCCGGTACCGGTCCAAAGTCCGTGGTCCAGTCCCGGCCCGACCGGTACCAGTCCAAAGTCCGTGGTCCAGTCCCGGCCCGGCCGGTACCGGTCCGTACACCGTGGTCCATCCGGGCCCGGCCGGTACCGGTCCAAAGTCCGTGGTCCAGTCCCGGCCCGGCCGGTACCGGTCCATAGACTGTGTTTGTGGCCATGCGGGGCAGCAGAACCCCTCCTTCGGGTCACTTATCCTCCTAAACAAACGAGCCTCCATCTAAAGATCGACCTTTACGTTCCACAATCTGAGCAACCGGCCCTGGGGGCCCGTCCCTGGGGGCCCGTCCCTTGGGCCCCGGCTCTGGGGGGCCCGTCCCTGGGGGCCCGGCTCTGGGGGCCCGGCTCTGGGGGGCCCGTCCCTGGGGGGCCCGTCTCTGGGAGCCCGGCTCTGGGGGCCCGTCCCTGGGGGCCCGTCCCTGGGGGCCCGGCTCTGGGGGCCCGGCTCGCCTTACAGGTTCTCCACTCTGCTATTAAACACTCATTCAGATGATAAAACGGCGCCTCAACATAATAAATTCAGTCTTTCAGCTACATCTATGAATGACTGGAGGAGCAGCCATGACACCTTCGGGTCGCAGAGCAGAACCACCCGACCCAGAACGGATCAGAACCCGGGTTGGTGAGGAAACACCAGATATGACAGAATTCAAACCTCATCCTGCAGCTTATTTAAAGATAAACCGTCTTCTTCAATTAAACATAGAATATTCTGACGCTTCACTTTATATAATAAAGACTTTAAATGAGATTTTATTTCACTGCCATTAATTATAAAAGAGACTTTTTATTCTAAATATCTTTAATTTATCAACTATTCAGTGGAGTCAAAATAAGACGGTTCTATAATCTATACATCTATAAATCTGTCTATCAACAAAATAAATAAAACATTTCATATAAATCTTTATATCTTTATAAGTATCAATGATTTTCATTAAATGTTTTTTATGCATATATATAAATTTATATTAAATATAGTGTCAATCATAATACTATAAATAATATCTTATTTATAAACTAATCATCTGTTTTCAAATTAAAGTAAATCTTAATAATGGAATAAATTTAGAAAATTAGCCAAACATAAACTAAAATAAAAACAGCTGAAAATAAATGATTTAAAATAAAAACACTTTTACTTAAAAAGATGAAACTATTTTTACACAGAAATACAAACAAAAAGCTGAATAAAGATATTAGAATATAAAAATCTTCCTAATCGCTTAGATCATAGAAACAAACAGAAAATGTTGGTGACAAACATCCAGAGGATCCGGTTCTGTGTGATCCTGTGGAACCGGGTTCTAGGCCGGTTCTGGCCCGTTCCTCTGTGCTTTGGCGGCTCTCAGTGAGGCGTGACCATGAATGTGCAGCAGTGGAGTGGAGGCACGTCCACGCCCACCCAGGGCCCCACATGGACCCTTCAGAACGGGCCCTGGAGACGGGTTTGGATCGGTGTGCTCAGGCAGGGAGCACGACCGGACCGGACCGGTTCTGATCCCCCCCCCCGCCTGGAGAGGCTCCTCGGCTCATTAATTCATTCAGGATGAAGATCAATATTTAGCAGCGGCTCTGAGGAGCTTTGACTACATTCCTGCTCCACTTCAGCAGAACCTGTTCTGGCCCGGTTTAATTCCGGGTCAGGGACAGAGTTCTACCTCCTGCTCTGAGGACTTCTGGTTGCTCTGAGGTCGCGCTCTGACGGCGGCCATGTTTGCTCCCAGCAGATAAAAGGTCCGGTTCCTCATTAACGGGTCGAGTCCACCTGTCCGGACGGATCAGCAGATGATCCGGCAGCAGAACCGTCCCAGAATCTTCAGGTAGCGGCACGGCGGTCCGCTGGGTTCCACCGACCGGACCTCGTTCTGGAGAACCGCCTGAACCCAGAGAGGCTGAAGATATTTAACAAGGTGGTTCCAAACCATCCGGGTTCAAAGAACCGGGCCGGAATCCCTGGATTCCTCAGCCAGGGTCCAACCGGACCCGGCGGTTCTGATCAGTCTGTCGCCGTGTGGGCGATACAGAACCAAGTCGAAGTGACTGCTTAGATTCTGGAGGATCTTCTCTGATCCACCGTCCATCCAGAACCGGACCGTGTTCCTATAACTGGTTCTGATCAGATTTCCCTCCCTAACCAACGGATGGGTCAGAACCAGGAGCCGGGGGACCAGCAGGAAGCTGAGCTCGGTACCGGTCCGATGTTCTGGTGCAGACTGGAGGCCGCCGCCGGTTCTGGTTCCTAACCTCAGACTAATGACTCGTCACAGAACCGGCAGCACATGGACCAGAACCGGTGCCGATGGACCGGATAGGATTTTTTAACCTTTTCTGGACTGGCGCCAGCAGGGGGCGTCAGACGGTGCAGAACAGGTGACTGAGATCAGAACCGGACCTGGTTCTGGTGTTACCTGGTAGTAGTAGCGCAGCACCCAGCACAGCCCCTCCACGTAGGACCGGACCACCTTCTTCCTGAAGCCCTCGTCAGAAACGTCCACGTCGAACTTGGTCTTGTAGTACCTCTGCTTCCAGCCCTCCTCCCACAGCCTGCAGGAACAAACCCGCTCAGGATCAGGGCCCGGTTCTAGACGGGCCAGAACCAACGGGTCCATCTACACACTTTGACTCCTTGTTACATTCAGGGCAGCCATGCTGCTCCGCACACACACTCAGAAGCGGCCGGCATCTGTGCCGCCGGGTGCGGAAGAGCCCGCCGGGAGCGCCGCCTCCTAACAGGAAAGCCGCCATGAATACCAATTTAGCTCGCTGGATTTAGGAGCTTTGAGGAGGAATTCACTCCAACGTTCCTGCTTTCCATATTAATCAGGCTCTGAGCGGCGGGGGTGGGGGGGATTCAACGGCGGCATTAATGAAGGCAGCCGATTGATCCAGTTCATTCCAGATGGTCGGATGGAAGGAAACGGTAGAAAGGTGCCACAGAGCGACTCTGACGTTATCGAGATAACTTCACATCTGATCATGGCTGGGGGGGGGGGGTCTGACCTGACGTTGTCTTCAGGCTCCGGTTCGCTGTCGCTGTCCTCCGCTTTCCTTTTGGCTCCTCTGCTGTCTGCGCCGTCACTGACGCCTGCAGCCGACTGAGCAGGGCCAAGAGAACCCACCACACAAAACACAGAGAAAGGTGAAAACAGGTTAATGCTCTGAAACCAGCCGATCCAGAACCGGAGCAGCCAACCATCGCTATGCTTCTAATAGATCATCAAACCAGGATTCAGCAGAACTTTGGTTCTGAACCCTTAAAAGCCCGGCTGTGACTGGACCTACCCTGCCTCCATTCCTCATCATGGACTTCAGGGACTGAGCCGCATCCTGCAGGAGAAAACATCAAGAGGAGCTGAAGAGATCTATTCCAACATCTGAGCTAAATGTGTCACTGGATCTGAACCGGATCTGAACCGGATCTGAACCAGGAATATGAACTAAATCTGAACAATCCTGTAATAAAGGCAACGTGTGAAACTAATCCTAAATCTTTGGGATTTTCCTTAATCTGGATTCAAACTGAACTCAAAGTTCAGCAGAACCAACCAAACAAGCAGCTTTACTGCATCCAATCCCTGGTTCTGCCTTTACTGAGGCTCCAGAACAGAACCAACCATTGGGTCAGTTTCTAGGTGGGATCACATGATGACTGATTCATCTCTTTATCAGAGCAGAAGGCATCTGGTCAGGAACTCTAACGACTCTTCTTCTATCTTAAATGAGCTGAACGCCACCTTGTTGTGCTGCTCTGCTGACTGCATCCTCATGTCGTAGGCCTGGTACCGCGCATTCTGGACCGGTTCAGGGCGGTCTCTTCTCCCCAGGGCTTGAGGGGCGAACTGGCCGGAGGTCATGAAGGCAGGACCCTGCTGCTCCGCCTGCAGAAGGTCAGAGAACGAAGACAAACAACCTGCATCAACACTTTACTCAGGAGTCAAAGTGGAGGAGAGTTCAGGACGACGCCTGGTACTAAAACCGCGGCCGACATGTTGGGAGGAGATAAACGGTTAATCCATGTCCTCAAACCTTCAAACACAAGATGAAGATCATCATCATCATCATCTGCACCCACCTTCATCCTCTTCCGCTTCTCCTTGTTTCTCCTCTTGAAGTTCTCCTACAGGAAGAACAGAGACATCAGATGGACCCGAACTCCAGAACCAACGTTCCAGACTGAACTGGAGAAGATCGGAGCACGGATGTCTCACATCGTCCTCTTTGCGTTTCTTGAAGATGTTGTCCTCTGCCACGCCCACGGCCTGCATGATCATCTCCACTCGCTCCAGGTTGACGTATCCGTTCTGGGTCAGGTAGCCCTGCGGAGGAACACCTGGGTCAGTCTGGTTCTGATGGATCAGCTGCTCCACCCACAGAGCTCAGGTGAAGATACTCACTCCTGTTTTGTGGACGACGTCTTTGTAGATGTTGACCAGCCGGTCTATGGCTCCCTCTCTGTTGGAGAACATGAGACCATGAGGTGGAGGCGGACCGGAGATGTTCTCCAACGACCCGATACTGTCAGACCTTCTGGTTCTGTTTCCTCAGCCACAGATCCAAACTTTCTTTTTGAAATGAAGGACTTAACAGATTTAAAATGAGAAACTTTCAGAACATTTGAGTCCAAACCCGTGAGCTGCAGCACCGCTTCCATCCGGACCGGTTGGCATCTGATGCTACGACCCGGTTATATTTCAATACCAACACCAAACCCAGAACCGGGTCAGGACCAAAGGTCCAGCTTTGGCCTTTATGTGTGGGTTCAGAACCACTAACAGGTTGATCTAAACTCTTTTATGGTTTAGATCAGTAGTTTTTGAAACTGGGCTCATCAGAAAACAAGAATTAAAAATAGTTTTCATTATAAAATATATCCTCAGTTTACTTTGTATTAAAAATACAGCTTATAGCAAAACAAGATAAAGTACCAGGGTTGAAAACATGCTAATAATCCTATGTAATAATACTTTGAACAAAGATCAAAGTAATTATTTGTCTTTAAATATTTTGTATGGAGAGAAACTGTTTGGAGAAAACAGAAAAGGAACATTTCTTTCTTTCTTTGTTGCATAATTCAATCCATCATTTTCCAAACTTGAACAGATCAAGCTCCAGCCTTTTCAAGGCGCTGGGAGGCCGAGCCGACGGTCTTAGAGCAGCCAAAGGGTTAAAGGTCAGGATGTTCGACATGTTTCCGTTCCGGACATTTGGGCCCAAAGCTTCAGGACGCCGGGCTCCGAGCGCGGCGCTCCTCTCAGGAGGAGGAGGGAGCGTGAGGCAGGCGGTGATTTAAAATGCTAATGAGGAGCGTTCAGCGCTCTGATTAAAATGCCAGCGTTCATGCAGAGGATCAGCCGGGAGGATTAGCTGATTAACTGGAACCTCGTCTTCAACTACGCTCCTGATTGCTTCGTCGTTACAAGACGTGAAATGCCAAACGCTTCCTCAGTCGGAACCGGTTAGAACCAGGAGAACCGCCATTTTTTTCTGAAGGAATCGACATGTTTCTGTCATCCTGGGCCCCTTAAACACAGGCTGCGTTTTTATTCATCAACGGAAAGTTTCATCAACTCGAGATGAAACCTTGAAAATGATTTGATCCCAAATAGAGAAACAATCTGTGAAACAATTATCCGACTAAATCGACACAAGCAGCTGAATATTAACTCCTCACCTTCCAACTAACTTCAGCTCTAAAGTCAGACGTACCTGAACAGCATCACCTGTTAACAGAACGTCCCACTGTTCATGGATCCATAGAGAACCGTCAACAGAAACTAGATGGAAGGTCTAATCTCTCAGACTTACTCTACCTGGTAAGGAGCAAATACAAAACCTACAGCAAGTCACTTTACAGATTTAGAAAACTATACACAACCTTTTGTTGACAGTTCTACTAGTATTTTAGGTGATTAACTTCATCAACTTAAACCACAGAGCTTGAAACATGTTAAACATGTTTGTGTTTTTTCCTCCCAGCTGCTTTCTAGATGCCACTGGTTGGTTATTCATCTCAACAAACGTCATTTATTTCACTCGCAACGCGCTCAGTTCTCCATCAACAGGACGGCGTACGTCCAAGCTACAGGCAGGGTTGTTATAGTAACTAAAACGAACAAAAAACAAATAAAATGGAAGAAAAAAACATCAACGTAAATAAAGACAAAAAGGAAAAAAAGGGAATAAAACTGTTTCTGAGACTCATTTAAAGAGACCAAATGTGACAAATATTCTCCTTGTTTTCCTGTTAATAAGTTTTTTTAAGCCTTGAAATGTTTTTTTCTTTCCTCAGTTGGACTCAAGATAACGTCGGATGTAATAGAATCAGTTTTTAAAACCTTTATCTTTTGTTGACATAATGCTTTAATGAAATTAATCCAATGAGGTTTTTATGACAACTAAACTAAAACAAGTGCTGGAACGAATGAAAAATAAGATGTTATTAAAATAACAGTAACTAATAAAAACTAACAAACCCATTAAAAAAAAACAAAGTAAATTACAAAGTTAAAAAATAGTTAAAACTAGAATAAAAATCCAAAAGCATTTTAACTTTGGTCTTTGAAATGAGTCCAGTTCTGTTAAATGTATTCAACCATTTATTGACCTGTAAAAAACCAACTCTCACTCATTCTTAGGCTATAAATGTCCTTCCTAGATGACTTTAGATAAAGAGGGCAGAGTTAATGTGTGGCTCAGTCACCATACGGATGACGAGAGGAACGCGATCATCCCACCGTTTTAAAGCTCTTCTCATCCTTCAGGTACCATCAGAGCGTTAGGCTGGGAACACAAGAGGTTGTTTTAACTCAACCTGCAGGTTGTTGGATTTAAAAACGTTGCTGTGAAAACGAGCTCACAGAGCTAAAAACCAACCAACATGGCCACCAGAAAAATCTTCTGGATTTGAATGTTGATGCCAGAAAAAGCTTTATAGTTCTGACCTTTTATGGAAGATAAAGAAGTTTAGACGGATTACATCCCATGAGGAGCGACTTCATGGAAAATACAGTCTGATTTTCATGTTCTGTGTTTTTTAAAATGAGCCTGAAAGAAACAACCTGGAGACGTTTGTGAAGCAGACTCAGGTAGGAAAATAAATCATGATCGTTATCACAGAAAACTACTGATTTTTTAAGATAATAAGCATCATGTGACTGTTTTCAAACAGGTGATGAACAGCTAATTTATTTCCATCCTTATAGCTTCATAGGAAGCTCTGAGGCTTTACTGACCTACTCGCTCATTTTAAAGACAAAATGTCCAGAACAAAGAACTTCCTGCATCTTCGTTCCATCAGCACTAATCTGCGTCTCCACCTGAACTAATTCAGGAGATGCAGCTGCTGATGTAGACGCTGCCCCCTGCAGGCCGTCCCTGAGGCCCACCTGATCTCCAGGGAAGGAAGATGCGGCAGGAAGTCGTTTCCCACGAAGAAGCACATGAAGACCCAGTCATCAACGCTCCTCTCGAAGTCGAAGGGGAACGGCAGGCTGGCCATGGTCAGCTCTCTGGCCAGGTACTGAAAACAAGGGCGCAAGCAGACGGTTCTCAGTTCCATAAATAAAATCAAAAGCTGAACTTTTAAACCTGAGGTGAAGCTGCTGACAGAACGTAGGCCAACGGACCTCCCTCAGAACGCAGAGCCGGATGAAGATGAACTCCTGCTCCGACGCAGGCATGGTGTCTGCAAACTCATCATGCTGAAAGCAGAGCAGGAAACGGGTCAGAACCAAAGACACCTCACCATTCGGATCAACCCAGATCCCAGGGATGTTGACAGAACCCAGAGGCGGACCTGTCCCTGCTTCTCCCGGGCCACGCCCTGACACTCCTTGATTTCATGGCCCATCTGTCCGCAGAGCGCGCAGGGCCGCGGCTTGTTGGGCTTGAACTCCTCCCTGATGATGGTGAAGTTGGGCTCGTGGGTGGCCAGGCCCAGCATGATGAGGTCAGCTGCTCGGACAAAAGCAGAACTTGGGATAGAACCGGACCTGAGGCACACGGAGCAGCGGTGGACTGAGGTTCTTACCGTCGGCTCCACACAGGCAGTGGTGGGTGTTCGGGTCGTGGTTGGGCTGAGCTGTGGAGGAGATTAGATCACAGAAGAAACAAACATTAGGGTTAATGAACAGACTCATTTATGGAAATAAAAAAAGCCTCAGAGGTTCTGACATCCTGTTCTACTCGTGGTTCTGGTCCAAACAGAGAGTCTGAGTCAGAACTGTGTAGAACCTTATGTTTTTATTTGCATAGTATGTTGTGTTTTTTATCATGTTGTGTTTTTGGGGATGGTTCAGTCCCACTTCTGTAGCACTTTGGGATTCTTATGAATGTAAAGTGCATTATAAATAATTCTCCCCGTCCCACAGCATGACACTGCCACCACCATGCTTGGCTGCTCTGCAGGAGGCAGAGAGCAGCTGGCAGCATCCAGGGGCCCAGTGGGTCGGTGTGAGGTCCGAGGGCCTCGGGTCTCTCCAGGACTGCCTGCTCTCTGACCGCCGATGGACCGAGCAGAGCTCCAGGAGATCTTCATGCTGTTAGTGAACCTAAACCTGCTGTAATCATAGCTGAGCAGGATTGTTTACTGATGTTATCCTATAAACGTCCTCACTGTCACATGACCGACCCCTCCCCCAGAAACAAATATCGGCCCAGTTTTACCCATCAGAGACTCAGACGTTCTCCTAAGACGTCCGGAGAACCTCACCTCTCTGTCTCCTGATGAAGTCCATGATCTTGTGCTCCCCCTCACCAGGAACGCTGGCGTCAGACAGGAAGACCTGGAATGAAGGAGAGGAATGGACCTCAGAACCAGGAGCCGCAGGATTTCATCCTTCCAGGTTAAACACTTACAACAACGTTCTTCCATCCTGGATCGTTGCTGAGTCGGTCGGCTACGTAGTACCGCAGACACCGAGCCAGGTTATCCATGAACTCCGTCCCCTGCAGAAACATCCCAACATTTCAGACCAGGACGGGCCACAGAACGGGCTTCATCGGACCCCCCCACTTACCGGAGTGATGCAGTTGCTGTCGAATCGCTCCTTGATCTCCTCCGGTGGAAGGTAGCCTCCTGCAGAGAGAAACAGAGCGTGACGGATCGCTTCAGGACCAACGGGGACAGCGAGTCGGTTCTGCTGCCGGATCCACGGCTGGTTTCTACTCTGCACACCGTTAACAACGTTTGGTTACAGAATCCATGATAACGACAGGGAAAGTATTTCCTGATAAACAATTCAGGATTTGGGTCATTTCATGTGTTTCTTCGTGTTTTAAAAGCAAACAAGCAGAAGCTAACGGCGCCTGCGTACAAGCTAACCTGATGCTTGCGTTTAAATTCCTCTTTAAAGTTACAACAAATATTCCAATAATGGTTTAAACACCAAAATGACCTTAATGTTTTCTGATCCAATCATTGGGTTTCATGCAACAACATATTTTCTTACCATAAATTTCTCTTCCTTTTCTCCTGATGTCGGTTTTTACGTCAGATTCAACAAACGGTCTTAACTTCAGTAAATGACTGTAAATCATCCCCACAAACGTCTGGGGTCCATCTTTGCGTACAGGAGCACGTTCCTGAGAAATGTACATCTGCATAATCACCCCCCGATTATCCCACATAAAGCTATGAATTCCAGCGCCTCTGTGAACAAACGCAGCTTTGAGGACGAAGAAGGAAAACGTTAAAGTTGTGGATCGAGGTTCTGCTGACTGAGAGCCGAGCAGTAACAAGCCAAGCAGTGGGAATAAACACTGAGAGCCGTACATGTCGTGGGCCCGATGTTACACAAGTACAAATAAAGCAAAATGTAAAAAGAAAAATCATTTGATCCAAAAACAAACACATATAAAATATTGACGACAGAAACTCCGACCCAAACCCAAATATTCAGCTTTTAGCGTGAAAAAAACAAAACAAGGAGTTCAATTAATGAAAGTCTGAACATTAGAGGAGCTTTGCTCAACTTTCCTCCATTTTCTGCTCCAGATGTTGTTTCCATAGCAGCTGGATTTCACACAGAGTCTCTGACTCTTCTTTCTTTGGACCAAACAACAACAGATTCATCCAGAGTCTCCTGGATCCAGACACACCAGCCGCAGGTGTAGTGACCCATAGTTCTGTTATCAATAAATGTCCTTTATAATCACAGAGCTGCAGATTACAGAACGATGCAATAAAACGGACAATTGCTGCTAAGGAACAAATGAGGTCATTGAAAACAGCTGATGATTGAACTAGACTCCGTCAGTCTGCAGAGAAATTAGTTCCTAGATTGGAGAGACGAGGACGATGGAGGAGGAGACATTGGATCCTGAATCACTGGAAGAACGACTGAAGAACCAGTTTGTTCAAATGAACGGTTCCTGCATGAGACCCAATATCTTTAACTGATAAATAAAACCAAACAGTCTTTTGTAAAAAGTGTTTCCTTATGTCTGTAAACTAACCAGCTCTTAATAAAACATTAATAAATTGTTTTCTTATTCCATCAGGAATAGAGACACAGCACGAAGAATCAATTATCTAAATTGTTATTAATTTCTAATTTAGCAAAACCACTTCATGAAATATTATTTTACCAAATAGTGTTTTATTCACCTGTTAGATTTGATTTCTGAATTAGTTCCAGTTGTTATAAATTGTTTTAAAAGATAATTTGACCTGATTTTAAAGCCTCCAAGATAAACTTTGGATCTCAGATATAAAATTCCTGCTGAACTGTAATATCATTGATGATGATGTTCAACCATTTTTAACGCTCTTCTTCTATGAGAACATTTGAGCTAATTGGTTCAATTTCACTGGTTCCGTTTAGAACCAGTTCAGCTTAATCTGAAATGTTCCACCAGATTATGAATTATTTTTACTGATGAATTCTTATTTTCTAATTTTATTCCACATAACTACAGTTAACTGACCATGATTTGTGCTTGAATGACACGTTCATCTATTATCCTAACATTCACACACGGACGGTTGGCTGTGTGTTCATAGGGAAACACATTAACAATCAAAGTCATTTCAGTAAATTACAGAAAGCTAAAACACATCCTGCAGGAGCAGCTCTTCTCCAGGAATCATCTTCATAAATAAATCTAGTCTCAAACTTTAACCAATTCCAGAAAAAACAAATGACATAAAAATATTTTTCTATTCTAATTTATGTTTGAAATGTGGATGCAAAAAAAGCTTTTCATCATCAGCAGCAGAAGTTGGTTGGTTCTTAGGCCTGTCACGATAGCAAATTTTGCTGAACGATTGTCTCAAAAAGTTATTGCGATAAACGATAATATTGTTTTAAGACCTTTTTACACTGATTTAATGGAAATGACGT
>JAUZNJ010027931.1:0-16453 GCA_034780135.1 Jordanella pulchra
CATCCATCCATCATCCATCCATCCATCCATCATCCATCCATCCATCCATCATCCATCCATCATCCATCCATCATCCATCCATCCATCATCCATCCACCCACCCATCCATCCATCATCCATCCATCCATCATCCATCCATCCATCATCCATACATCTTCTCCCGCTTCATCCATCAGGGTCGCGGTTGGGCCGGTGCCTCTCCGGCAGACTATAAGGCGGGTTCCACCCAGGACAGGACACCAGTGTGTGGCAGGGTAACACATAGACGCACAAGGACGTACAACCATGCACACACACACACTCACACCTAGAGACAATTGAGAGATGCCAATTAACCTAACAGTCATGTTTTACGACTGTGGGAGGAAGCCGGAGTACCCAGAGAGAACCCAAGCATGCACAGGGAGAACATGCAAACTGCAGAAAGACCCCAGGCTGGAGTCTTTCCTAGAACCTTCTTGCTGCAAGGCAACAGTGCCAACCACTGCTCCACCGTACAGCCAAAAGGATGTTTTTTGGGGGAGACTGAGTTTTACAAATTGCAATGTTTTTAAATCAGATTCACCCTCAACATTAATGGTTGGTCTTTGCGGGGGCTTTTCCATTGCAGCGGCTCCGTGCCGGTTCTGGTGCCGGAACCTGTTTCAGCACGGGTTGTGCATTTTTCGATCACACAAGTACGGTGCTTGAGCAAGAACCTCGGTGCTCCGCCGGCACCGCTGAATAGCTGGTTCTGGAGAGCGAACCGCTGAGTCAGCAGCAGCGTCACTACTAGTAATAGAAAGGAGTCTGCTCTGTGTGCCCTTTAGCAACAGGATTTCTATTGGTCACAGAGCATCCAGATGTGTAGAGGGTGACATCCATATAATGGGATTTGAAAAAGAAAGCGAATCATAAAGTTCAGTGTCCCCAAAAATATAAATAAAAACAGTGTAAAAGGTCAATTTTAAAAATACATTTATTTAATTTCCCTTTTGTGCATCATGTTCTTTGCTTTCAGAAATGATGCAAACAATTTCTCTCCATACCTTCAGTGCATCAGAGGCAGCTGGACCTGAAGTGAAGATGAGCAGATGGACCAAGAACTTCTTTTAAAAGCCGCAGATGCAACGTTTAATGCAAATGTTACGTTAACCTGAAAAGATCTTATTAAATTGTGGGCAATAAAATGTTTTAATCACTTATAAAAAAAATAACTTTTATTTCCTTTTTTGTGTATCTTGACAAGTACTTACTAAAGTCATTAACTTGCTAAAGTAGTTAACATCTGTTTAGTGGGTCATTTTTTATCCAATAAGTATTAAAATAGTTGATAAAATCCTCAAATTACTTTCAGATTCTCAAAGTGGGGGAGCGCCCAGTGTTAATACAGGAGGGGGGGTGGTAGAAAGTAATTCTATACACGATCCACTCTTAGAGGTATTTTGAAGAATTGATGGCCATGTTGAATAATTACAATTTAAAAGTAGTTGGTCTTTAAAGATTACATTTTATTGTACTGTAATATGTTAATTACTGTAGCTGACCTTTGGGATTCAGCTGTGATGGGATGTTCCTTGTAAACTAAAGGAGGGAAGCAAGAAATGTTTAGGAATCACTGACTTAATGGTTCGTTATCAGTTTTAGTCTTAGCCGGACACACAGTCTACCTTTAAAAACAGACTAAAGACTAAAACTTTCCTTTTTGATAAGGCTTTTATTTGGCTACGGTTATCTGACCTCTTGCTAGTTATGCTGTTATAGGCTTCGACTGCTGGAGGACATGAAGACAACTTCTGCTCACTCTGTTACATTTGAGTTCTATTCTCAAATTTGGCATTATTTGTTATTTTATGTTCTTACTGCATTTCTCTGTGTAGAAACAACATTTAGCCTGGTTCCGTTTAGCTGCAACAGTCCTGCTGCACTTCCTGCTAAAGATGAACATCTGGTCCAATGTTTTGGTGGTTAACTCTCGGTCTTATAAATGGCTATAGAAGGAACTGGTTCTTTATGAACAATATGTCCTTTTTCTTTAGCCCTCTATTATGACCCACTGAAGGACCTGGATGTTGGAGATTCAGGAAGCAGCTCCTTAGGATCCTTGATCTGCTGAATTGGAGACCTGGAGACTTCTCTAATTGCACTATATCACTATGCCCACTCTGTTACTTTCATATTTTTATCTTTTATTACTTTCATATTTTTATCTTTTATAGCCACAGTGTTTAGATATTTTTATTATTTTATTTATCCTATATTATATGTTTCATTATATGTTCATTATCTGTTTTATGTTGCACGATTGTACCATAAAAAATTCCTAGTTTGTGAACTCCTTCACTAACAATGACAATAAACCTTATTCTGATTCTGATTGAGGCTCCTCCACATCTTTATGATATATTTTACTTATCTCTCTTATGAGTAGTCTCTTAAACTACCTGTTTGACATAAAACTGCGCATGTAAATAAAAGCAGGAAGCAGCTTGTGTTGAACTTTATTGATCATCTTCAGTTAAACATGAAGGTTTTTGCTTTAGAGTCTTTTTTCCTGCAGCAGGAATCCGTGAAAATCAGCAGTCAAGCAAAAACTCTTAAATATGTGCTTCAGAATCCAAATGCCTGCAGGTTTACAGCAATAATTTACGCTTTACAGTGTTACTCGTTTCCAAGGCGACAGAACAGGAAGTATCAGACGAAGGTTCTGAACAAAGCTGGGCTTGCTGAGGGCTTCTTTGTGAGTAAAACACCTCCTGGTTCTGGTATTTGAAGAGGATCGATTCCAAGGGATGAATTCTGATCGGCGTGATCTGATCCAAAGTTAGGAGGAGAACCCAGAATCTGAGTCCAGAACTGGTTAGTTAGTTAATAATCTGACATTAGTTCAGATGTTCAGGACCGGGTCTGGGTTCTGGTCATGGACCGTTTTCTAACATCGGATCATAATTTTATCAGAGACCAAGTTACAGCATCAGAACTGGACTTTGTTCAGAACCGAACCATTTATAAAAACAGCAAATCTTCCAGATGCTAAAGCTATCAGAAACATCATCATCAATATCATCATCTTCAGGTCACCATGGTAACATTTTCATGAAGGGGCGGGGCCATGCAGGGAAGGGCAGTGGGCGGAGCTAAGCGCTACGGATCATTTAGTGGTATAAAAACATATAAAGTTTAAGTTTCCTCTCAGGCAGGTGGGAGGAGCTAATGAAGCAGCAGAAGGATGGGGGCGGAGCTAAAACACTGAATCACTTCCTAAGATGTTTCCGCTCCCAAACTCGATTTTCTGTCGTGTTCTACGTGTTAATTTACACCGACGTGACGATGTAGGAACCGCGCTCCCCGCCGCTGCCGCCTCCGTCTCCACCCTTCGGCTCACGCTTCTTGGTCACCGGGGTGGGGATGAGAGACGGCCGCGTGGGAGTGGTGGACGTGCTGCTGGTGGGCTGTGTGGGGGCGGAGCTTATTTCTGTGCTGCTCTTCCTGGGGCTGGGCGTATAGTTGAAGGGACTGACTCGGGCCGCCACGGCCCCGCTGCGCTGCTGACTGCGCTGCTGCTGCCGGTCGGCCGGCGGTGGAGGCTGGTCGTCCAAACTCTCGCAGCTCCGTCTAAGATTGAGGTTAGAGGATGATGAGGACGAGGAGGAGGGGTTCTTTAAGGCGGCGGGGCTGTCGATGACAGGCGGGGCGTTGGCGGTGGTGGGTGAACGGGACGAGCAGGAGGATGGCGAGCGTGGGTTGTTAACAGGACAGTCCTCCAGGCGAACCCAAACATCCTCCGATTTGGCCGCAGCCGCGTCTCCGCCACTGCTCTTCGCCTTCCGCCACGTCCCCTTGGACCTGTTGGCGCTGTCCTCACTCCGCCCCTTCTCGCTGGACTCAGACGAGGCCGACAGCACCGACGATGAGCTCCCCGTCCTCTTCCACGTGCCGACCCGAGGTAAAGATGTCGAGTGCTTCCCGGCGCTCGCTCCTGTGCCGGCGCTGCTGGTTTCCCTTTTCCAGGTACCAGTGCGGCTCAGGCGAGACGAGCTCACTTCCTGTGGGCGTGACGGACTCTCAGAGTGTGAGCGGTTGACATCTTTTCTGACTGTTTGAGGAAGCGGAGTTTCTGGGCTGGATGGCGACTCCATCGCTGGCACTGCGGAGGATGACTCCTCTAGCTTCCTCTTCAGCGTGGGACTCGGAGCTTCTTTGATGAAGGTCGACTGTCGGACGAGCGCCGGCTTCTCAGGCTCCGTCTTCTGCTTCTTGGTGGAGGCAGAGCCGCTCAGCCTGGAAGCAGAGTCGCTTCTAGGGATGCCGCCGCCGCTCTTTGCAGCGCCCTGCTTGGCGACTCTAGAGGAAGACGTTGATGAGGCACTTCCTGGAGACGCGGTGCATGGCAGCTGGGACAGCTTCCCTCCTTTCTGATTGGCTGCTGCGGTGGACCGAGAGGGGGTGGAGTCTCGGGAGGAACCAGCTCCTCTCTCGGCGCCGTCGCTGCCTCCTGGAGGTTTGGCCGCAGCTGCAGCTCTGGGTTTGCTCCGCCCCCTGGCCGCCGGCTCGGCCCTGGGTTTACCTGTGATCAAACTCCTGTACACCTTCTTCCCACCCCTCAACGCCTTCGCCTCCTCCTCGTCTTCCTCCTCCTTCTTCTTGGCCTCTAATGTGCTGCGCTCACCAGGCTTTAAGATCCGGGCGCCCCGCTTCACCTGCAGAACCTCCTCTTCCTCCTCCTCTTCCTCAGCGTTCTTACCGGCCCTCGGCAGGTGGAAGGGGGAGCCGACAGACTTCAGGGAGAGAACGGAGTCAGAGTCCGACGACGGCTGGCGAGATAAGGACGAGGCAGCGGCGGCATTCAGGCTGCTGACGATGGAGTTGGCGCCCTCCTGGATGGCCTTCCAGTCAAAGGACTCTGAATCAGGGGAGGTGGGGCTTCTTGGTGCATCTGAAGGCTCCTCCTCTGCCAGAATACCCTCGTCAGCCTTACAGAGAGGAATCGGTGTAGCGACGGCAGCGGGGGCAGGAAGTGCAGCAGACTTCTTCTTCTTCTTGGGCATGGCAGAGCTGATGCATTCCTGCAGGAGGTCATCCTCAGAATCGATGCTGAGGGAGCTCAGCGACGAGTTCCTGGAGAAACAGACCGGGGTGTCCTCCACGTGGAACGCTTTAGGAGCGTAGCAGCTGGCTGCAGGGGGGCGGGGCTTGGACTCCACCTGTGGAGGACAGATGTTAAATGCAATTCAATGGGATGTGTGAGAAGTCCTCACTTGCTTCATGTTATGATGTAAATATTCTTGAATAATAGAACAACAACTAAAAACTATCTATAGCCTCTTGGAATTATTACGTCTTGTTAGATCAGACCAGACTCGGGCTCGTTTGAGCCAGTTTAACTGCCACTAAAAGATGATTGTTCCCAGGTTTTAACGGGTTTTCTGGCCAGTGGGAAACGATTATATGACTGACAGGCCGCTGGAACGCATAGAATACTCTGTTGAACAGAGCATGAGGCGGCAAAACAAACCTTTTCATTTTAACATTCATAAATAAAACAACCTAAACAAAAACGAAGGAAACAAATTCAGATGTAAACTGTCAATCTTTCTGTAACAGTGCATCAGTCTGAGAGCTGAGGAGCATTAATTTGTGCTCAAAGGAGGACTTTGATTCTAACTGAATGAAAAGGACAGAACCATTTGGACCCGACTTTCTTTTTCAATGGAAACTGCAAACAAGTCGGGATGTGTGAGAGTAAACTGTGCTGTAAGATGTGTATGCATTAGAGAGACACATCGAAATGATTGAAGAACCGACCAACAATTAATTGATAAGCAGCCATTTTCCTTAAAACCTGAGTTTTCTCTTGTATCAAGAGGATCTTTCTATATCTTGATGAAAATAGCTGCATTAAATACTGACTGAATAACCAGAAATGTTTTCTTACAGCTTACTAAACGAAAATTGGGAATCAGCTAAAGGGCTGTTCCACCTGTTTTCACTACCTCAGGTATTTAGACTCTTCAAACCTGAATTAATTACTCAGATCAGTAGCTGTCATCCTGCTCTGAGACAGTTCTAATCCTGGCACCAATACTGCACCATAAATAAGACCACAGGAAAAACTCCAACTTTAAATTAAAACCCTAAAACTATTTGAAAATAACCTTTAAAAGCCCTTAAAAAGCTTAATATCGACTCATTTCAAATCAAAGATTTAAAAGCGTCCTTTTCAACCTGATCTCAAATTGGACATCAGGTATGAAAAAAAAGTCATATGAATCTTAGGACTGTAGCAATGCAACATATTTATAGAGTTAAATCAACATCCAACGGCAATTTAACAGAATGGTAATTATTAGAAGCTTTGAAAACTGTGGAAAATGTTTTTCTTTTTAAATGAATCTTTGGTTACACGCATCAATCTTTGGAAGTTAGAATCCTTCGGTATCTTTTGTTTAAAAACACCTACACCTGGATTAAATCCTTTCCCAGAAAACCGTGCGGCTCTGGAGGAATAAGTGAAAACTTCATCTGATATTTCTATATTGATTTATTGTCCAGCCGTAAATAAAACTAAAGGAACAGAGATGTAGAACTCTCATGTCGCTCTGACATACGGTCACAGTGGACGCTAACTGTAGGCTAGCTATTAGCTATTCTTTTAGTGGGAAACTAGTGGAGACTTGGGAGTTATGAGCAGCTTTAAACGGGCGGCTCTGGTTGTTCTGAGGGACAACATGAAGCCTTTTAGCTAACTTTTAGCTAACTGCTAGCATGTCTTTGTCTATGAAATCACAAACGTTTAGCTCAATGCCCTCCACTTTTCAATCACTGGATTCTCAACAGAGACGTTGTGCTGCTCCTCCATGCAGCGCAGCTAAATGGGCCTATTTAGTTGAGAAGCGAGTTTATATTTACAAACAGAACCTCAGAAAGTTCAAACTGGATCCTTGAATCCGTTAAACCAGTGGAAATGATCCGGACCGGACTCTGGATCCATTCATGGTTCTGCTCTGGGACGAGTCCACGCCGTTATTCGACATCCCATATTTGAAAGGTTTCATACATCTGAAAGTTTTTATACTGAAAGTTTCCACACTGCAGACTTTCAGTATAAAAGCTGGGCTTTGATCTGAGCGTAACTCACCTCTGCAGGGGGGAGAGGTTTCGCTGCGGCATCACTCCTCTCAGGCTCCGCCTCCTCATCCTGCTGTGGGGGGGGTGCGAACTCCTTGTTGTTGTTCTCCTGATCGATGTCGCTCAGCGAGCTCAGCGAGGGGTTTCTGGAGAAGCAGACGGGCGTGTCTTCGATAGCAAACTTCTGCTTCTCGTCTGTGACGATCTGACTGCCTGCGGTTTTGGTTCGAGGGAAGACGGCGGCTGTCTGTTGCTTCCTTTTCCTGTTCTCTTCTTCTTTACTCTTCCTTTCCTCGCCGTCCTTTTCGCCGGCCTCGTCTTCGTCAAAGTCCAGGGAGCTCAGAGAGTCGTTACGGGAGAAGCAGCAGGGCGTTCCCTCGATGGGGGTGTAGTGGCGCGGTGAATCGAAGGCAAATCCTGGTTTTGGTTTGGCGGCTACTGTTGTGGGAACGCTGTACGGCGCCCGCTGAGGCATGGGCTTCACGGGGGAGGTGGGTTTTTTCTTCAGTTGCGGCTGGCAGAGAGGCGGCGGTGGAGGCGCTGTGGACAGAAGGGGCGGGGTCTGAAAGACTTCGCTGCTTTCGACTGCTCTGATGGGTTTGCGGGGTTTGGCTTTAGGCATGGCGGCGCTGATGCATTCTGCTAAGATGTCGTCGCCGTTCTCCCCCTCTGGGACCCCCGCCCTCGTCCTTGGGGCGGAGGGGGGCGGGGCTACCTCTTCATTGGGCGGGGAATCTATGGTCAGGTCGCTGAGCGAGGTTGCGGTAGAGAAGTTAAGCGGGGTTCCCTCCTCGCAGTAAATTCTGGGGACCTCCTCTGGTGGGGGGGGAGGTGCGTCCTTTCTCTGATGGGGCGGGGCCCGGCTCTGCGGGGGGAGGAGCTTGTATACAGGAAGCTGGCTGGGTTTCCGTGGCGGCGCAGGCTGCGGTTTCTTTGGTTTCTGGGACGACTTGGGCATGGCCATGTTGATGCACGCCACCAGGATCTCGTTGTCGTCGTCGGATTCGTCCAGGATCTGTTTCAGAGGCTCCTCCTTCGCCTCCTTGCTTCCTTCCTCCTGCTCCTCCTTCTTTATATTTGTTGCAATGTACGGCTCGTCCAGGCTGAGCGCGCTCAGGCTGGAGGCGCGGGAGAAGCCGTGCGGCGTGCTCTCTGTGGCGAAGTGCAGCAGGACGTCCGCGCTGCTCTCCTCTTCCTTCTTCACATTTTCCTCCTGCTTGGTTTTCTCGGTGGGGAGCTGCAGCGGCGGCGGCGGCGTCTTGGCGCGGCTCGGGGGCATGGTCTGCCCGGGGCTGTCGGGGAGGTCGCTGGGGCTGACCACGCCGCTCGGCATGCCGCTGCACGGCTCACTGGAGCGCACGGAGCTGGCGATGGAGGAGGTGGAGAAGCTGTCCAGGGAGCTGACCGACGTGCAGCGGCTGAACATCAGCGGAGTTTCCTGGGCGTACGGCGGCTCAGGAGGGCTCTTCGGTGTCCTGGCGCCCGACGAGGATGACGTCGCATGGTGGTGATGGTGGTGTCCGTGGTGGTGGTGGTGACCTCTTCGCCCTCGTGTCGACGGAGCGGCAGACGTCTGGCTCTCTGCTTCCTTCTGCTGCCGCCGCTGCTGCTGCTGCTCATGAGCGTCTTTCTCACCAACAGGAAGCGTCGGGTAGTCGTTTCCGCCGCCGCCTTTACTCTTCCTGGTGATGACGTCGGCGTCCTCGTCCTCTTCTGATGACAGCGAGGACAGCGAGCTGCCCCTGGAGAAGCAGATGGGCGTGTCCTCCACGCAGTACGTCTGCGTGGACTCCTGGTTACTTTTCGCCACCGTGCGCGAGGATGCAGAAGGCAGGGGGCGGAGCTTGTTGGAGGAGGAGGAGATGGGAGGAGCCAGAGAAGGGATGGCCGTCTCATCCTGCTTGAAGAGCGGTTTGCGAGCAGAGTCGCCGCCGTACTTCAGGCTGTAGTCGATGGGCTGCTCAGGGGTGGAGTCGGTGGCGAAGTTCGAGGTCCCTGAAACGACGACGTAGCGGGATGATTGTCCAGAGGTGAGGCGGCCGCCATTGGCACCGGGATCGCCGCCGTCGTTCCTCCGCAGCCTGACGTCTGGCTCGTGGTCTCCATCTTGGCTGGGGCTCTGCCTCCCGGAGTTCAGCTGCTCGTCAGAGTACTTCAGGCTGTAGTTGATGGGCGTGTCCAGCTCCGCGCCGTCATCGTCAGCCATGTGGTTTGCGCTGCGGATCTTATGCGCCAGGTCGGCGGGGTACTTCCTGTAGACGCAACACTTGTTGGCGCCGCTCTCGTCCGAGGAGTAGAAGGGATCTGCGGAGGGCTTGGTTTTGCCCCGGTTGCCGTAGCCGTCGGTGCTGGTCACGCTGTTCAGGCTGTCGCTGGAGGCGCGGACACTGGGCGGGAACACAGACCGCGGATACGGCACCTCCTCGCTCGTCCTCTTTGATCCTTCGCCGCTCTTTGGGCTCGACAACACAGGCGTGTTGGTATAGGAGCGCGTGGCGTGGCCGCCTCCAGCTCCAGCACCGTTGCAGCCCCGCCCCTTCCTATTTGCCGCCTTCGGGCTCAGGTTATCGATGTTGTCGAAGGTTTCCGACAGCTGTTGTGCGTCCAGCTCCTCGAATAACGCTTTCTGCTTCCGGGCGTGCAGCGATGGAGCGCCAGCGCCCGGGGACACCACGCTAGCGTCTTTGTAGCGAGCCGGGCGGTTGGCCATGAGGTTACGCAGGGCGGCAGCGCTGCCCATGGCGATCATCTTGTGTCGGGAGTGGATGAGGTTGCGCAGCATTCCCACGGCACCCAGCTCCCACAGCGTCTCCTGGTCTTTGGCGTCTCTGGCCGACAGGTTCCACAGCGTCCCGCAGGCGTTGGATACGATGGTCAGACTGTGAGACTTGAGATGCTGCAGCAGCGTCGGCAGGCAGCCGTGTTCCCGCAGGATCTGCCTGTAGGACGAGACGCAGAGGTTGACAACACGCCGTCGCCCATCTGGAGACTCAAGGACTTCGAAGGGCCTACCTGTGCGCCTCGTTGGTGGCGATGAGGCTGGAAACGTTCCGGAGGATTCCTCCGCCGCTCTCGATGATGGCGAGCGTATTGGTGAGGCTGCGATGAGTCAGCGTCCCGACCAAAAATGCCAGAGCGCCGTCCACGGCGCAGATATCCGCCTTGTTCTCTGTGCAGTGAGCCGACAGGTTCCAGAGCGCGCTCAGCACCGACTTCAGCGTGGACTCCTGCAAATAAAACACAAACGGTGAGAGGTGGCGGACTGAGCGCGCTCACTGGCGCCCTGGCCAGCACGTACCTTCTGCACTTCAAGAGCGCAGCCCATCAGCGCTCGCACACTGCCGACCTCACGCAGCGTCTTCTTGCTGTTGACGTCGGCGCGCCACGACAGGTTCCTCAGGACACTGGCTATCACCTGTAAACAACAGAACCCGTCTATCACCTGGAGCACAGCGGCTGAGCTTCACGCCATCCGTCACAGATGAACGTACCTGCTGCAGGTCCTCGCTCTCAGACTTGAGCTGAGCGACCATGGCTCTCATGCAGCCTTTCATGGAGCAGAGCGTCGCCTGCAGGGACGACAACACGTCATTGGCTGATATTTTGTAGTCATGATGCTCCTTTGCTGCTGCTGAACCTGAACCTCACCTTATTGGCTACATCACCAAAGGTGAGGTTGGTGAGCGCCATGCCGGCGTATCTCCTCAGCGTGACGCTGTAATGGTCGCTGCTCAACCCGAACATCTCACAGTCCACCTGCAGCAGCTCTGCCACTGCCTGCAGACCTCCTGCAGGGACAAACAACAGCCAGAATCTAAGGAGGGACAGTTTGTAAAAGGAAATTTGAAACTAAAGAAAAGAATTTTGTGATTAAACTTTAAAAACATCTGAAAATAAATTTCTCCAGTTTTATCTTTTCAAATTAATTTTTCTCAACTTTTATTTTTCAAATCTGTCTTGATTATGTTTTGTTTAACGTATTTTTTTCAAACTGTGTTTCACAGATCAGTCTCTACACTTCTGGGGCGGGTGAGGAGTGGAGAAGCGTTTCTATTGGTCTGCTGGACGTCAGCAGCAACACCGTGTCGTTCAAGAGCGACAGATTGGATCAGGACTGAAGTGATAAAATGTGATCCGAGGAACTCAATTTAAAAAGCATCAAATTCAAACTCAATCGCAAAAAATATATTTGAAAAAACTAAAAAGAGATCTGTAAAATATTTATTATATAAAATAATTTGATCAAAATAAAATCTGAGAAAACATAAAAGTTACTTGCAAAATTTTTCTGGTTTGTTTCCAGTTTCAATTTACAAAACATGTTTTGTTTGAAACACCAGAGGAACTGAATTGACTCCATAGACGGCAGCGATCATCCAGGAACTGTTTAAATCCTGACTAGAACCCATCCAGACTGGTAAGGGATCAGTCAATAAAGGCTGTTAGAACGTTCCCTGACGACCCACCCAGCTCGTTCATGGCGTGGCGGTGTTCCTCGTCGAAGGACAGCTTCATGAGGACGCACACGGCCGGACAGATCTGATGCTCCACAGGAGACGGCACTGCAACATGACATCACGGCTGCATCAGAACGTTTCACCGGGGCGCTGAGTCCGGGTCCATGTAGCCGATCACTTACTGGGGTTGTCCTCCTGGTCGACGCCTCTCTCGTGGTTCTCCTGCCAGCTCCAGCACGCCTCGCAGTAGTGACGCACCTGCTCCAGCAGGTGGAGCACTCTGATCTCCCGGCGCCCCCTCTTGTCATCAGGCTGGCTGTGGACAATATTGTGCAGCGCAGCCGACGCCCTCGCTCGAGCCTCCTTGCTGCCGCGGGAGTTACCTGGGCGACCAGACAGGAGTGAACACGGGGGGACGAGTCTGAGCCAGGCAAGGAAAGGAGGGAGAAAGGCGGTGGTTACCTAGCAACAGGGAGTCCTTGTCATTGCCGTGCAGCAGCTGGATGAGCAACGGCAGGCAGCCTGACTGACGCATGGCGATGCAGGAGTCCTGTGAGCTGGACATGGCGAGCAGCGTGCGCGACATGTCGTCCTTATCGTGAGTTCCTAGCATGGACAGCAGGCTGTACACCATCTCCACCTACAGGGGGCGACAGTGAAACGATTCAGCGGGTTGGAGCCACACCAGGGCTCTGGAGTGGAAGCGAACTTCACCAGGATGCAGCAGAAACACAAACATGTGAAGGCGAACCGCTGTGACTGCAGCAGCGGTACGACTTATGACGTAAAGTAAAGGGCTCCTATGACGCCTCGTTCTCGTCTATGGAAAGACTAATAATAAGCAGAGCGAGTGATTAATCCGCTTTGAATTAAATAAAGCTGCAACAATTGTCGTCATAAACAGGATTCGTACCTGTGAGGAGAAACTAAAGCTCAAGAGCTCAGTCCTGGACAGAGTTTTCTGACCATTTTAAACTCTTTCAAAGAGCTGGAAAGTCTTAAATCAAGTTACAGACAGTTTGACTCAGTCTTTGAGTTTACATTGTAGAGCCTTACAGGTGTAAGAAAACCTGAGCAATAGTTTCTGTGCTGGATCTGTGCTATGCTTCTGCTGCTCACATGAGCTCGCTCTCTCTCTGATGAGATTTATATTAAAAACAAGAAAAAGCATTAGTTTAGAAACTGACGTTTTCTTGCTGGGGGACACTGGGAAACCAGTCACCTTTCTTAGTGGTATTTAAAGATCCAATCAGATACTAGAGCTTCCCTTCATTTAGACCAGTAAAGATTGGTCCGGTCTGAAAGGATTTGATGCTAGCTGGTTTAGCGTGTGAACATTAAAACAGGTCAAGTGTTTGATCATAAGCTCTGAGTCCAGTCACGCTTTACATCAAGGATTTGATACTATTGGGGCTTTTTAACGACGACGACCAGAAACTAAACATCCAGGAAGCCGGAAGAGACGTCACCGAACACGACTGTACAGCTGCTTCTTCCTGTTCTACTTCATCAGAAGCCACTTCAAAACACAGAACCCTGTAGAACTGTGGTTCTGAATGGGATTCAGAGACCTGCACACACACCTTTGTTCCAAGGTGGCTGGTGATTCGCCGAGGCACAGAGTAGCTGGTCTCACTAGCAGAGTCCTGGTCCAATCGGCTGCTCGAACTCTGAAACATGAATCCAAATGTAAACATGAAGGAGAAAGAATAAAGGTGAAGGACTAAACTATTAACCAATCAGAGCACAGGATAGTGAGCTCACCTGAGCCCCAGCCAACCCGCCGCTGTCCCCTGCACTCTGAGCCCCCTCCACCTGCACACACACATGTCGATCAGGTAACGGAGCGTGTGACCGTCCCTGCAGCTGAGCGGCGGCTGAGTTTACCTGCAGTCGGGCTCCTAGCCTCAGGATGTCTTTCTCAATCTGCTGAATACGAGACACTCGAGCCTGGAAGCACAGACACACACCTGATCAGCTGAGTCTGAGGAACAGCTGGCATGCAGGTGAGCCCCACCTACAGGTGAGCCCCGCCTACCTGAGCTCTCCTCTCCATCTCCTGACAGGATCCCAGCTGCTCCTCCATCGCTGATCGGATCTGACGAGCCTCGAACTCCAGCTGCCGGCGACTCATATCCGTCTGCAGAGTGAACTGACAAACAGCCACTGGTCAGCAACTACAACTCCCAGCATGCACTGCAGCAATCCTGGCAGACAGGGTGCAGCCATGCAGGGTTCTAAGGTTCTTACATTCTCAGTAAGAGGGAGGCTGTCGATCCTCTTGGTGAGATTCTGCAGCTGAGCGTAATACCAGTCCTTCTCCTTCTCCTCCTTCTCCAACTCAGCCAATAGGAGAGACCTACGGCAAGGCAGCAGCCAATCACAGCAGAGAAACTAACAGCATCAGCATCCGGTCCGGTTGAAGGTTGTAAGTTGAGCTTTTAAATGTGGATCAAATAACAGGAATAAAAAGCACGATTTTTATCGGTCGTTTGTCGTGAAATCGAACGTAAACGTGACGCCAGATGTGAGAAAAGTTTAGAAGTTACGACTTTGCAAAGTTTAAAGTATGAATCACAACCGATGATGAAGCTGCGTTCAGATCAAACGAGTTTTGAGCATCAGGAGCAGCTGGTTTACATGCAAAGTCTGAAGATGGAAAATATGAACTTTACAGCTTGAAGCGGCGTCTCAACTAAGGCTGGGTATCGATTGCTGGTATTAAAAGCATCAGTTAGCTGTTACCTGAATTACATGACAACGTGCTGATAAGTTATGGTAGCTAATGACAGCTGTAAGGGGAGAGGAAAACCCAGACCTTAAAAATTAGGAAGTGATATGAGAATTCATTCAGAATAGGATTTTTTTTATCTAAACACAGTTTTAACGTCAGCCAATCAGAGAAGCAGATCTGGGCGCTTTGATCTCTGCTCCTTCAGGCCCGTCAGCATAAAACCATGAAAAATGAACGAGAAAATGAACATTCAGGGAAACAAACAAGCAGATTAAAATTCATACCTACATTAACTTAAAAGTCAAAAACTTTCCATAGAGAGAAATGTTCAGTTTTATATGTTAGCATTAGTAGCTTAGGGTTAGCTAAGGTTAGGTTAGCTACTAAACGCTCATATTCACAGGAAGGGAAGCTCTGACTGTAGTCAAGCGGCGCTCTGGGTCACATGACCCCCCCAGTGATGATCCGACCCTCATGTAAAATAATAATAAGTGCTAAATATTGACCTGATAATGAATCTGAAATGAAACTAGTAGTTTAATTAAATGTTGCCTGGTGTTGATTTAAATGAGAAGGAGATGAAAGTGGAGGCATGGATCAAACACTAAGCCTTTCCTGAAATGTTGTTTAATGCAGGACCAGCAAAACGTTTGTATCTTCTTCCTCTCTTCCTCTTTAGAAGGACGTTTGTTCGGGTGCTGCTGCCACCAGCTGGTCAGACGTGTAACAGCTTCTTCAGGGTTTGTGTAAATCTGATTTGCATTTGTCTTGTTGTAACTTCTGACGGATGAAACATCTTTGAACATGTTGAATCATCGTTTATGTTTATGTCGTCGACCAGAGAAGCTGTTTAAGGATCTATTTTAGTGCAACAGTTTCAAATAAAAGCATCAAAGATGAAATCAGCGCATTATTTTATCACGTTTACATAAAGTGAATCTTTTAAGGCTGAAGTTTTTTGTTCTTTGTTTAAGCAGCTCAATGAGACCTAAACACATCGATAGACGGGTTAAAGATTTGGTTTTTATTTCACAGCTTTACGTTGTTGTTTTTTTTTTTTACCATATTACCACATGAACCAACACTTCTCTCTGTGCTGCCCTCTTAGTTAGTAGTAACAGTACCTCTCCTTCTCCAGCTCCTCCAGGCAGCAGTCGTGGCTCTCTCTGCCCGCAGACAGCAGGCCTCTCCTGGGGAAGGCAGCCGACGGCGGTGCCGGGGCCGCGGAGCCTCCGGCGGCTCCTGCTGGGGTTCCAGAGGAAGAGGAGGCCGAGCTGGAGGAGGACGAGGGCGGCAGAGGAGGCCTGGTCCTGGTCTTAAAGCCAGCCGGGTCCAGACTCATTTCTGCAGGAGGAAGACTGTGAAGAGCCCGTCTGGATAAGAACACCTGCAGCGCTTGGTGGCGCTCCTCCTTCTCACCTTTCAGCCGTTCTATCAGCTCCAGGCTAGAGCCGGACGCCTCCACGGACTCTTCTTCTATGGTGCCCTGAAGCTGCTTCAGCACTTCCTGTTGGAGACAAAGAGCAGCGTTCCATGTATGGGTGGGAAATCCAACGACAGGAACTTCAGTTCGTTTGAGGAGTTTAACGTGAAGCCAGACTCACCACGATGAGTCTGCAGCGTTCATACAGCGACATGACAAACAGCAACAGCGCTCACACTGTTCTGCTCTAACAGCCCCCCCCCACCAACGCACACACACACAGAAACAAACAGGACAAGGGAAACAGGAAGTCAGAGTGCCTGTAGATGGGAAGGACGACACAATAATGAGGCGGAGAGCAGAACTGAACCAGAGACAAAAAACAAAAAAATGAACAAAAAAAAATCAGACAATTAGAACCGGAGCTCAGAACAGCAGATTCAAGTCCCCCCCCCCGCACCGGGACAACACCAGGAACACCGTCCCAACAGGAAATCCACAACAGGCAGAACGGACCAGAACCACCGCAGAGAACAGACAGACCGCTCACTCTGACTGATTTCCTCATCCATCCAAAGAGCCAGAAACACACAGACATCTCACTCTGAACAAGGAGCCCTTTCTGACACAGCAGAGCGCGTGATTGGCTGAAAACAGCTCCGGTCTATTCTGGGCGTCAGAGAGAGACACTGACTGTCAATGAGGGGGGGGGGGGGGGGGGGGGGGGGGGGG
>JAUZNJ010027932.1:0-16450 GCA_034780135.1 Jordanella pulchra
GTTTTACAGCATGAAATGTCTGAATGAGTGCTCATCCAAGACTGGTGATTCCATACTTTTTGCCAGGGGTTGTAATATAGCTGTAGCTAGGATCAGATCATGTCAGCAAAGTCTGACATCAGGTGCCAAAAAATGTTGTATGTCAGAATAACTTGGTCTAAGCGTGCGTTTGGAGACTAGTTCCTGGGATGCTTCAGGTAAACATGAAACCTCTCCTTAAAAATAGTCATTTTATTGTATTTATATGTTTGTTATCCTTTTTTTGCCCTTTTGAAATCCAGATGTGGCCTGATGTTGCTTTGGGATGCGAGGACTCCACAGAGACGGGAGAAACACTCGGAAGAAAGCAGAGAGAATCATGGAGCTATGAGGACTGAATCAAATGAAGGATTCCTAACACTATATATATACATTTTGTTTGTTTTTTTTTTCGTGGGGACAGAAACATTGTAGCCATATCCCAGAACTGGTGTCTCCAAAGAACAAGAAGGCATCCTTCCCAAAAGAAGTGTTTTTTTTTCTCTTTCTTCAGGAAAATCAGGCAAAGAGCTCATTTCTCTGCAACACTCGGGGATAACTTCTTCCTCCTCATGTGGTCCCAGTTCCTCCCCATTCTAAAACACTCCGACCCCCTCCCTCCTTTTCTATCAAGTGAGACTAAGAGGAGACAAATCTAGTAGAGCAAACAGATCACCTTTAAGTCTCCAACTGTGATACTTGAACTTTAAGTTGTTTTCAATGTTCTTTAATATGATTTCCAGCAACAGTACTGGGACTTTATATCTGGAAGAAAAAAAGGTTCAGAACTGCACAATTTTTGGTGCTTTAGATTTGGTGGAATAATATGAGAGATGAAATGACAGCACAAGGTTATAAAGAGATTAAGTGTCATGTAAAGTGATGTATTGTGTCAAAAGAGTTTAAAACTAGAGCCTATCAGATACAGACCAGGGTGATGGAGTATTACAAACTTTAGATTCGTTAATTAAGATCCTGTTTTCTCAGGCGACAGAAGCATAGCGCAAATCCTCAATTTCATTTAGTTTTAATGGCTGTAAAGTTTAAATGTGATTCTTTAAGTTCCCCGTTTTTTTTTTTTTGTTTACTTAGGAAAATAAATTTGCTTTGGGTTAAAAGCCTGTCTGTTTACCTTTTTACAGTGAAACTCTGTCAAAGCTGCATCCTACTAGCTGTTCTCTTTAACTAGGCTGCTTTAGAAGCTGAATGTAGTCCTCACACAAGCCTGTTCAAACGGAGGAGGAATAGTTCATCTTTTTATATGGAGGAATGCTGCAAACTGAGGTATTTTCCCATGTGACATTACAGCTGCGTAAGTCTTCAGTGTCTACATTGAATTAAAGGTAAAAATGCATTCCTGACCTTTAGCATTTGCAGCCAAACTAAATGCATCTTCATGTTGATGCAGATATGAAAAGTCATTAAATGCTCTCCTTTCCACCAGCTCATATTGTTAGATGCAGCTCCTTGCAGCCAGATCTTGAGGATTCATCGGTTCTAGTTCGCAGGTTTCTTCCAGTTGGACTGTTAATGTTCTGGTATTTTCATAGGTTTGTGTCATTTAAGTGGATATTTTCTAAAAGATAAAGCTTTGAAAGCAAATAAATTCCTTACTTTAAATAACTCTACTGGTTGGTTAAAAGGTTATTTACACCATTGTATTACTGTGGTGAATAAAAATACAGCTCTATTTGTGAGCAAATAAAAGTTCTTTGAAGTTATTACAAATTTTTGGCTTTTTTTTTTAAACTCTGTACAAAAAAAGCAATACACACAAACAAGTAATATTTCTATATTTTCTTTTAACATGAACCTGTTCAACTACTTACAAACAGCAGGACAATTTAAGATTTGAATGAGCAACAGAAGTGTTAAGAAACCTTTACGTTTGTACATTAGGAGGTAAGAGATACCCAGAAAAGGCAACAAATACAGATGGAAGGAACATTTATATAGTATTTGGGGATAGAAAACAGCAATGAGACACAGTTGGGTTTCGATTTTAGACATGAAACCTACATATATACATTGGAATTTGGATGAGCTTGTTGACCAACAGACCTAAAGCCCTTTTGAAAGCTCCTCCCAGTTACAGTCAGGAGGAAAAGTCTATCCGGACAGCTTTTGAACATAATCTAAGCTTCACCAGTAGAAGGTTTTTGTGAGGAAACCTGCGGCAGCATTCAGCCAGCTCCCACTGGAATCCTCTTTAGCTGCAGTGCGGGAAATGGCTTTGTCAACCTCCCTCTCTGGGCTCTCCTCTTCCTCTGGGAGGTAGTCTGGGAGGGCAGAGTTTTGTGGCACCTGAACATCACTTAATTTTAGAGGGATATAAACCTTAGGAAACAATAAATTAGAGAGAAGGGCATTAAATATCTTAAGTGCTCAGGAGGAACTTGTGAAAAATAAGATTTGAATGTTACTCACCTCCTCTCCTGCCTCGTTTTTCACCACTTGCTGAGCAGACAACACATTAGTGGAGGCGATAGCTGTTGCCAGACTCTGAAAGAACATTTTTTTTTTAGACATGTGTTATTTAATGCCAAATTCTTGGCTGGCTTTGACTGACTTCCAGACATAAACTAGAATAAAATGATACCAAATACTTTTTTTTTTTACCTCGGTGGGAAGGTCTGAACGGATACGAACTGTACATCTCTTGGAGGCCATTTGGAAAGTGAAACTGATTACCCCTTTGACTTTTAGCAGAGCCTCTTCACACAAGCTTCTTTGATGCTTGAAAGCAGAAAGAACATGAAAGTGTAAACTAGGAGTTGCTCATAAGTATATAAGATCAAAAATATACTTTAGTAAACTTACAGTGCTGTCCAACCCCTGGATGTGTAGTGTGACAGACTTTGCCTTCTTGTTAGTGGAATTGATAAAGAACTGAGGCTTTCTTCTTCTCTCCCTCTCTGGTGTGCGTGGTGTTGGATTAACAGGTTCTTTTAAAATGCCGTAAACCTCTTTAGCCAGAGCTGTGATATCAAGAGAGAGACCCTCTCTATGGAGAAAAGAAATCGTATAACTTGATCACTTAAAACAGGTTCTACTTATCTGCCAGAGTACATGTATCACCTTGATGAAAATGTATTTTTACAACACTTGCGTATAATTTTCTTACCTTCGGATAAGATTTTCCAAGCTCACCATCATACCCAGCTCATTCTTCATAATGGGTACATTGGGAGGTAATTCAGCCAGATAACGAAGAGTCTGAGGACAAATATAGATTTTTTTTCAAACATAATTGTGTATTAAACTTTTAATTCTATTTTTTTCTACTAAAAACGTTGGGTTGCTTCCATCAACCCTGTGAATTTAATGTCACCTGTGTCTGGTGGGAGCATCTACAACCATAAGACTGTCCTACTGGTTGTACATTTTATTAGCATTAAAAAGTAAAGTTTATCACACTTGGACAGATTTCAGAAAAATAACATTGTGTTCACATATTCCAATATATCAAGAGCCTGATATCAAGATGGTGATATAATCAAAAATATTTTGCATAACAAAAACAGCAGTTCTGTAAAGGAAGGTGTGATCATTGAATAATAAAGACAAGTAACAAAATTATGTCCGTATATTATTCAGAAATGGAGAAAGTACAGCCCAGCTGCAAACCTACAAAGTCCTGGTCAAATCTAGTGTAATGAACTCCATTATGAACCTTTTTCTAGTTTGTAGCATCAATAAATCCAAAAAGACTTGATGTAAACGCAACAAAGGTGGATCTACAATTTATTGAGTCAGGAGGCCTAAATCCATCAGCGCTATTTAGAAATTGTTGATTTTGAGAACCATTTTATTTATTTCCCATTTCCATAGTTTATATTTGTTCATCAATTAGGGATCAATCGTTTTACAAAATGTCTGTACCTGCAGAGTTGCAAACAACACTTCTGGTTTCTGGTGGTCCAGAAAGAGAACTAATCCAGGAAGACAACCCTGGTCTTGGACGATCACAGCTCGGTTTTGCGGTTCAGAGGCAAGGTCCCGCAACTGACACACCACCGACAGGGCGTCCATCATGACTGGAAATCTCACCAGACCTGAAAATTGAAGATGCATTAAAACGATGACCAGGAATGGACGTTAATTATTTAAAACCCTGTTATCTTAAGTAAGCAATAGTTTTATTATGGAGGAATAATTTAACTCTAAAAACATAATTTTTTTTGTTAATGAAGTATAAGTAAACACTGGACTGTGGAGCATATGCGTTTCACAATTGGAAGCTAACAATGCTACTATCTTATGACACGTTAGGTAGTTCGACCTTAAACACATTCCTGTTCGCTTAATTGTATTATTCTAACTTGTAAAACTGATCCTCCCCTCCTGTAAAGTAAAATATTCGTCTCAACTTCCCATAGAGGTTTTAAAATTAAGCTTAATTGTGTTTTCTTACCAAAGAGAGGAGGAAGCTCATGCAGAAAAATACAAATTTGGTAGCTCTTCTTTCGCGACGTCCTATTGGTTGTCAAATGTTCTGAACGTTTGTAAGTTCTACTTTCCTATTGGATGTTAGTCCACTTCTACATTTGCAGCCAATCAGAGAACTGTTTGCTACTGCGGCATTATTTGACTTTACGGATGTGCTGCCTAGAAGCGTGAGAAAACGGATATTCTTAAAGCTACCTTTCTGAACATATTACATGTTAGTTTTGATAAAAAGATTGAGTAGATCGCTGGCTACTAACATGTGGTTCATTTGACAAGAAGAGTAACCGGTGAGTTTCATATGTTTTATTTCTATGAAACATCTTCGCTGTGGCGTTCTTGGGTAACTTTTGATGACCTCTGCAGCTTTTCTCCATACACTGCGGGACTGCAGAGCTCCAATGATCAGTTGTTTATTTCTTGTTACCTGCTAGCTCTGATAGTTGGAGATACATATTTCAGGCGTTGACTAAAGAGTTAAAGGATATAATAAGTGACCATCGGTTTGTGATGCATTCAGCTGTAACACTTGCAGTAGCAGCGAGGTTGGTTGTGTTCGTGTTTTTGGTTAAATGACACCATTTTAAAATGGCTTTAAAGCCACTCCACTGTCTCATTTGAGCTTGTATTTTTTTTATTTTTTTTTTTTGCATAAATTAAAAGAAAAATAATCGTTGATTTTTATTTTCTAATGCATGTTGATTCAGAAAATTAAACTGCCTGCGCTTTGCTTTAAGTTATTTAATTTTACTACCACAAACCTTTAAATGGGCCATTTATTCGCAAAATTTGTTAATTTCTCGTACCTTATGATGTATTTTGGTGTGTTTATTTTGTTTTCTTGATCTACATTTTGCTTTTTGAAGTTTCAACAAAGATTGTGAAATATCACACCTTTAAAGCTGAGTTGGACGTGTGCTTATCTGTTTTTTTTTTTTTTTGTTTTTTTTTCAGGTGTAAAGTATATGACATCTCTTCATGTTGGCCTCCAAATAAGTCTGTCAGCAGAAACAGGAGCTTTGCAATCATCGGCTGCTGCAGGGAAAAGACCTTGCCATGTCTTTAGTAGAGGATATTCTGGACGTGCTGCATATGGTCCTGGAGTATTTCGGTGTAGCTCCAGAAATGGTAAGCATGCTTACACTGCAGCTCTGTTCCAGATGAGCGAATGTTTCTCAGCATACACTGTATCCTTCTGCTCACTGCTTCACCCCTTTTCATTGTTGTACTGTTTTTGTGGTTGTTTCATCCCTCTGGCAGCTGGTTCCTGTGTGGGACACTCAGCTGTGTGGTCAGTATCGTAGCATTGTGCGAATGATTGGGACAAATCTCCCACTAAAGCCCACTCCACGTGTCCATTTTCAGGTAATTTAAACAACTTTAGCTTTTTGCCTTTCATATTTATCCTCAGAGGATTTTTTTTTCCTTCTTTAAAATACTACATTATTTAGCTGATACAGGGATTACTTTGCACACACAGAAATGTAGACCCGGAGTATATGATCACTTATTTCATTATAAACTCTAATGGGGTTGAGGTTGTGTGTGGAGTGTTTACCTAACACTGTAAAGTCAAGACATTCTGATTTCTACAATGTTTTGCCTGGTATTTACAGGAAAGCACATTGGATTAGAGATTTTAGAGTGGAATAAAAATTGAAAATAAAAATACCATGCCTACAATATGTGCGTTGAATGTTTTTTTTCTGTCCTTAGATCCCCCTGCTTACTTATAGGCCCCATGGATACATTGAGGATGAAGCTGACACCCCCCAGATTCCTACTTTTGCAGATGTCCTTTGGGTGTTTGACTACGAGGGGGAAACCTTTGCCCGAACCAGGTACAAAAGACATAATGCAAACACATCAAAAGGTTGTTTTTTATGCATTGTTTTTGTTTTATCTCTGCTTTTTTATTTATTTTTTTTTTTTGAACAAATAAAACGGTAGAATTAGGAAGTGACAGTCTAAAAAAAGAAACATTCAGTATTTGTTGTTATCAAATAAGCAACTGGGTCATTTTTTTGACCCCTTCAGTTAGAATCTAATGTAATATTTAGAGCATCTTCAATTTGCTTCCAAACCTGATTATTTTTTTTATAATGGCCAATAAATGATCAAAAGACTTTGAAATGTCTTGAAATGTACAAACTTTACTGTGAGTTTCGAGGCCCTTGTTGCTATGGTTTGTATTTTTTATTATTTGATTTTTTTTTTGCAAGTGTGACACGTATTTAACAATTTCAAATACACATTTATTAAAAAAAAAAAAAGCTCTCAAATGAGGTTCCCTTTAATATACCAGGTACAGCAAGATTTGTAGGGTCACTTAAATGTGGCTGTGGGCAATAGATGTCCTGACAGTGATACATTTGAGGAATGTATTGGAGAACATGCCAATACAATATGTTAGTTAAAAAGACTGACAACTAAAGTTGAATTATGAATAAAGTCCTAGTTTGAGTTTTTTAATTATCTATGCAGCTTTATCGTCTTTTTCATTTTTTTTGTATTCCAACACTACAGATTATTATTTCAGTTGAATTGTTCAGGATATGTTTCCTTTTTAAAGGCTTATCCAAAAGTTTGAAATTAAATTTGACATTGTACGTGGCGTTTTTAGGAACCATATACCTCCAAAGAAAGACAGCACTGTGAGTCGAGAGGTGATGAGATATCCCAGACCAGCTCAAAGAAGAGGAGGGTGTATTCCACAGACGGCTGATCCTGAAGCCTTGCAGAAGATCACACAGCTGGAGAGTGAGCTGCTCAAGCTACAGGCTCAGATTGCCATGATTGTTACTGCAGCTCCATCCTCAGGTACATTTGAGCTTTCTCTGCAAACCATTTAAAAGAAAATAAATTAAAAAACATGATTTTTAATGAACCATTTTTTATATTTCAGCTCTGACTGAGACCCAGAATGCTCCATGCTCACCTTTTACTTCCCCTGCTCCAATCCCAGCTCTCACCTCCACACCTTGTCATGCTGCTGCTCCTCCTCCTCCGCCGCCGCCACCTCCTCCTCCTCCCCCCAGCCAAATCTCCAGCGAGAAATCATCTGTGATGGATGTGATCAGAGAACGTAGGAACAACAAATCTGATAAAGGTCAGCTACAGTCGCAGTCAGGGCTAAACGGAAACATGGAAAACAAGCAGATTCCTTCGATGCTGGATGTTCTGAGGGATTTGAATCAAGTCAAACTGCGCTCGGTGGAGAGGTAAGAATGAGCAACATGTTAGACAAAGTTTACATTTGATGATTCAGTATTATTGGAGAAATGGGCAGAACGCACGTCCTTTTTACCGAAACAGATGTGTGAATGGTTGAGGTGGAGCTTTAGATAAATCTGATGTAAGGACTGATCAGTGCCATCCAAGACTTTGCGCTGTGATATCGCAGCTTTTGATTCACTTAATTATTTTGTTCATAAAAAGTTACTTCTGGCAAAGCATTAATTAGTTATTTTTTGTTTTGTTATGCACTTGTGATGAAATTGGCATTGGTAAAAGCCTGCTGCCAGGAGCCCTATAGTGGTTGACTTTTGTAAATAAAGGAAAAATGCAGACAATCTGGACAAGCTGCATATCGTGGTACATTTTTAATAGTCGGCTACAGGAGCTCATTATATTTAGAAGTTTCCTAATCCCTCTATTGATATGTGGATTAACTCGTATCTTTAAGCAACTGGCTAAAGCCTTTTTTTAACCATATTCAATATAATTTGTATGAAATCTTACCATAGAGTGTTGGTGAATAAACCGAGCTATCCTTTCCTCTTTTTTTTTTTTTTTTTCTTCTCTCCTACACTGGACTTGTGCGCACTGACCTTCTTGTGTTGGTCCTGTGGGTCGGTCGGTCTCTCTATCAATAAAACCTGTTCAGCACATATATCCAAAACAAAGCTCTCAGGAGTTTAATTCGGCTCATGAACCAGTCATCATCATGGTCCAGGAAACCTCGGCAATATCCTAAGAAGTTCCTTCCTAATGCTCCCATTTTCAACGTGCTCCTATTCCTCCATTACGCACAGGTGTCACAACAGTATTTCCATGTTTACAGCAATGCCTCGCATCTTATTCTCATCCTGCTGATGGAATGTGAGGGTGAAGAGATGTTTAAATATTGCAAACACTTTATTTTATAATTCAAGCTGGTTTAAAAACATTTTTTTTATGCAACATGTCCTTGTGTATAGCTACAGCTGATCAGTCCTACTTTGTATCACACTGCAGTTTTGGATTTCATAACGTCGGTATAGCATTAAAGATTTTCAGAATCTATTATAACGCAAACTAGCATCAATGCCTTCAATATCTGTGTGGTTATTTCTTCCTGCATCCAAAATGTACATATCCTGCATGGATTGGTCAGATTTGGTGTGAGGGACTGCACATTTTCATGCTGAATCTGTTTTTCATATTTCATAACCTTTGCATGGAGATCCATCTGAACAGATTTTTGTTTCTTTTTTGTCAGACATGCATTTGTAGATGTTATAAAACTAATTTGCTCCTCCTGCTGTCAGACTCACCTGTTAGGAAAATCTCAGAATGATCAGCTGTTTGCCAACCAGAAGACCCACCAACGTAAGCTGTTGGCTCGGGTTGGATGCTTTGGTGGTTTCACTCAATGGATTCGAATGCTGATGGTAGAATATGGATTAAATACGTGATGCAAAGAGCTGAACCCAAATAAAGACACTTCTTACATCCAAATCCTGACAGTTTAATTAAACTTGTTGGAAAAATCTTCCAAAATGTTTTGTATTCTTATTTTTTTGGGCTGAATATTAAAAGCTAACTGCCTTTGTAGCTAAAGAAAGGAGATATTATGGAGGATGCTTAACCAATCACAAGTGGATTCAGGTTCAAATGAGAGCTAAGGAGGCACACTGGATTATATCACTTTTCTAGAACACCTCAAATAAACACCAGAGAGGCTCTTAATTTGAAACAATTCCAGTAATATTTTGCTTTAGTCAAAATAAATGTCTAAAGATCAGGATTGTTTTCACATGACCATATTAAACGTTGAGTAAACAACATTTTCATTGTGAGTTTCTTTATTTTTTAACACATTAATCAATACTTTATATTTCCAACTAACTGAATTATTTTACACCTTAGGGGCATTAGACAAAACATTTTTGGACATAGCAGTTAAAGAAGATATCTAACCCATATTAATTTAGAGATGGAACCACCTTTGTGGAATTAGAAATGAATTTAGTCAGAGCTGTGGCTGAACAACGGCATTTTAAAGGCATACGAGGAAAAGAGGTTCTCATTCGTGAAATTTCAGATCTACTATTCCTTTAATTGTTAAAGATGATACCTTTTGGCAAACATTGAAGTCTTGCTTCTCTGTAGATCACCGGGAGGCACCCCAGTGAGGAGAAGAAGTAGTAAAGGCGACGCTGCTCTGCTGAATGACCCCGCGGCTCTGATAGCCCGGGCGCTAAAGAAGAAGTTTGCTCAGCATCGTCACAACACTTCCTCAGACAAGGAGAATTCACTGGAGCTCTCTCCCTTTGGCAGTCCAGATACGCCTCGGGTGTGTTTCCGAAGTCGAACCTCAAACTCCCTTTTATCTGTCAGTCTACAGAAGTTATTAACCCAGTTCTTGTGTTTCAGGTCTCTCACCACAGCAGACGCAGTCAGGGTCGTCGCCATCTATTAGCTTGTTAAACTCATGCCAGGATGGACAGGCCTGGTACCAGACATCTGCAGCAGCTACTGATGTTTTGTTTTAACTTGTTTTTTTTTTTGTTGTTGTTTTTAGGGGTGGGCACAAGCATTGATAACAGTATCTGTCTCAAAATGTTTATTGGTTTTGTGTTGGGATTGAGAACCTTTTTGAAACTGTTACTGTAAATGGGTTCAGGCAGTGTTTCTATTTTTATATGGGAGTTTTATTGTTTATCTGTTTGTGAAAATAATGTCATCTAATATTGAGGCAGGTAAGGAAGCTACCTGCCTTAACAGTTACAGTAATCGTTTGGTTGAGAAATGTGGAGAAAGTAATATTTAGAGCTCTATTCTATGCAACTGTCAAAGTGGTTTTTGTTCATTAAAACATTTGCACTATTTTATTTTAAATGTTTCCTGCTGCTGTTTTTTTTTTTCTAAAAGCACTTAAATTCTTTATATTTTGTACAGTGTGGCAAACAATAACAGGTTGTGGAAGGGACTTTTTCAGCAAAAAAATGTATATATGAAAATCACCGTATTTTGCATTGGTTGTCGTCTTGTGTCACCCCTGCCCTCTGTCTTGGGCTTAGACAAGAAAAATGGATTTTTGTGCAGGGGACACTCTTGCCTAAATTCCTTCCATCATGCTCCCCTGTCAAAATTGTACCACAAAACATTTATGAAAATTGTCTGGATCATTAAGAACTGATTTAAAGAAACAGCCCATTTAAATCTTTTGCTTTTTATTAAGAATTGTTATTAGATGCATGGAGATGGAACCTGCAACAGTTGATTAATCCCAGTGGAAGTGAATTTGTCTGAAGCTCTGAACACACCAAATGAGATTTTTGCGACAGAAAATCGTGTTTGATTCGATTTTCTACAAGTGTGCTTTCATAGCTCCAACTGAGAAAGACACCAGGTCTATGTTCGTCGTACTATACAGGAATTTCAGCAGCAATTTCAGCAATTCCCTCGCCTGCTATATATGCACTATGCACATATATAGCAGTGGGGGGAAAACTCCTGCATAAACAACAAAAACAAATCTAATAATTTAACCATGATAGTTCAGTAAGACAGAAAACAGATAAATTAGTGATCCTGTTTGAGCCTTGCACAATGAGGGCAAAAAAAGGGCAGCTTATTACTCTCCTCGAGGAAAAAAAATTAGACAAACTTTAGAACAGAAAACAGATATATTACAATAGTGATCCTCTTTGAGCCTCGAAAGACAAAACAAAGCGAGTGCAGGAAAGCACAGCTTATCACTACCTCTATGGGGAAAAAAAGAAAAACAAGAACTTTGAAAAACTTCACAGATCTCTCTCTGAGTCACCCTTCACCGCCTCATCCAGTACCCATATATACCATCCCGCAACGTTTATTGCTGCATTTTCCCTTTTTTTAAAATGTAGTTCCCATTATATTTTTAATATAGCACTATTAAAATCTTCTATCCTGTTCAAGTTGAAGAGATCCTGCTTGGCCTCATAAAAGTGGGCTTTGCTTTATAGCTGCACTGGTTGTTTTTCTACTTTGATTTATTTATTTTTGATAGATTTTCATAATCTTTCCTAATCAAATGAGCGAAATTGTTTCCATTTGTAAGGCCCAGAGACAGAAGTGCTCAGATCTCCTCACCCTTTGTAGTTGGAGCCTTTCTATATGCAATCAGTGTGACATGAAAAAAAAATGTAAGAAGTCGTACTCAATCAGTGTGACCTAGTCTTAAATCCTAGATATATGTGCTAGGTATGACCATTCCCCACAGTTCTTTGTGAATAGTTTATATTTTTTTGATTTTATAAACTTCAGGGCACCAAAGTCGAAAATTATGTAATATAAGTCCGATAAGAAGAAGTAGCTGGACATCCTAAAAGTAGTTAATCTTTACATCCTGTCAAAACGGTTGCATTCTATTTTTGTTGTATTGGAAATATACTAATAGAAAATAGTAAAGAGTGTTTTGACATGGAATGTAATTCATTTTTGGCTGCCAATAAAAATGCAATAATAATCAAAAAAATAATAAACAAAACAAAAAAGATGAGTGTAACGGAATTTTGATTAAAAAACACTAATGTCCACTAGGTGTCAGCACTGATTACGTGTCATTACTCTCCCCTCACTTTGGCAACACATAGATAAACAAACAAAGCAAATACAAAAACATGTTTATGTTTGTTACAAAGGAAAATATTGGCAAACCATAAAGGTTTTTCCACTTATTGAATTAATACTATTCCAAGCAAGACTATAGAATAACTAAAGAGAAATTATGTATTTGGGTTATTTTACTGCACTAATTAAATATGGATAAACGGGTGTCAGGAAACATAATGTCCATCACAGATTACATTACATACATTATATCATTTCATATACCTGTCCAAGCAATCTTGTGAAATTTAGAGTCTTTGTAAATAAAACGGATGATCACAATACAGCTGGGTTTCATAAAGCTTGATGTTATTTTAACAAGTACAGTCCATATTTCAAATCCTGAATTTATTTAACCAGGGAACACTTAGATTCATCTTTCACTCAAGAACCTTTGTCAAGGCTTTAGCAAACAAAAGGTAGAAACTTTATATATATTTCTGTAAATAACAAAAGAAAGTGTTTAGAAGACTTCTGCAAAGAGATTCACATATTTTTAGATCCTTGGAACACAATTACAAATCGCATTTTTTTTTAAAATCCTCCTGCCCAGTACAGACAAGGCTTTTGTCTATATAAATATTTACAAGGTGAAGAAAGTAATATTCTCAAGTCTTTAGGTTGATACATTAAGCACAGTGAGCTGCTGTAGGTAGTTTTCCGTAGAATCTCTCTAAAAAGTAAAGAATACATTTTAAAAAGGACCACTAATGAAAATTTTAATGCTGCAGAGGACAAAACAGAAAAAAAACATACAATCTAAACTAGACACAAATATACCAAAGAGAAGTGACTCTTAAGAGAAGAAGTGCACGAATCTATAAATAGTAAAAAATCACATTCTTTCTTTCAACACAACCTAATTCATAAAGAAACACCTATGACACCCTGAGATCATTTTTATGCAGCCAAATGGCCTTGAGCTCATCACATGGTTTCACAATTCACACCTAAAATAAAGACTAAACTGTTCAGAGTTTGGAATACAGTTGCCTCTGGATATTGTTTACACAGAGCTATGCATGTGATTTAATTGTGCCTTAGTTTATATGTAGCAAAACAATACAAGCTTTATTAAGAGCCAGAGAACCCACTGAGTACTGAATAGGATATATTGTCGAGATAATAAAAAAGCCTCTGAGAAGTGTCTTTATTTTCTAATTTAGTATTTTTAGATCATTGGGCCACACAGAAAACATCTTGACACGTTGACTTGACTTCCAAACACCTTAGATTAAAATCCAGGCATCAGTGATTTGTCAACAGAGAGCCCTAAAATGTAACCTCCAAATTAAGAGCTACCCTGTTGCCTATAATCTCTGTTATTCTGAATTAAACCTTTTTAATTCACTCAAACTTTCATCAATTTTCTCCCTCCTTACCTTTTTTAAATCAAAGAGTTATATATTTTCGAATTTAAAGTAAAAAAAAAAACAACCAACATTTGGGTTGTTTTTGCTGAACTAGTTCCAATTTTTTTCACTGTTTTCTATGTCAAACTTAAAAAAAGACTAAAAACCACAAAGCCCAGAGATAAAAATGGTCAGACATGATAACAATATAGACTCGGTCATAAAAGTTAGAATTTACATAAAGCTAATTGAAAAGCTGTTGATTATCTAAAAACTGAGTCCTTAAAAACACCGGTAAAAGGATAGTGCATTGCTTAAGCCAATGTACAGGCTCTCTTTAAAATATTTTATATTTTATTGTCAAAAGAACTAAAACCCCTAAAGTAATCCAAAATAGGGAGCCAGCACTTTATTTCTCTTTTCTAAAAGCATTAGAACAACTTTCCTATAAAGATGCAAGGTTATTTTATTGATTATTGATTGCCAGATATTTTTAACCGCCCTTAGTAGAAATAAATGTATATTCTTTTTTACTGTAAAGGTTAGACTTTTCTATTATTATTTTGCTTTTTGTTTGACCACAAGAGCCAAGGAAGGTAATGTATCTTGATTAGATTAATCTCATCAAAGTAGTAAACATAAAAACCTTGTTGTTTACCAACATTTCTAAACAACCAATCTAAATAAAAGCCATGAGAGTACCGGTCCATGATTGGTCCTCCCCAGCTTAAGTCCCACCTTCTTGATGCTAGAACCAATCACTACAAATCAGCCCCTCCCCTCTCCGCTCTCTGCGGTTCAGCTCACGATCAAATACACACGCAGAACACGCGGACAAGAGCTGCAGGGGGAAACACCGCCAGGTTTTCTTTTAAACAGCCTCCTGTTGCTCCCACACAGGGTGAATAAGGTCAATCACGAGAGGAGCATGAAACAGCTGGGTCTATAAACAGGTGTCACCGAATGCGGAGCTCTCCTGCGATTCTCCTCCTGACATGAAAACACACCACCAGGTTCCTTCGCCTTCACTTGTTCTCTGTGGGCAGCCGGGATGATTAAATGTCCTGTTTAATGGTCGAGGTATGTAAAACTATCAATTTAAAAACGCTCCTTGAAAATGGCTAACAATGTTCTGTAATGGCGAAGGTGCTGCGGAGACTTCGAAGATCATCACTGTCACACTTTAGTGACCTGTATGACCTGTCAAGTCTCTTCAGTCACATAAGAAAACTTTAACCAATGATGATATGACTAATTGATATCATTTTCATCCGGTTATTAAGCGTGTAAATAATATATTTATAAGCTTTTGTATTAACATATCATGCCGTACATCCATGACCTTTTTTGGTAAGGGTATATGTAGTTAATATTTGCTTTATTTTCTAGTAAAGCAAGTTCCTGTTTTGTTATTATTGCAAACGGTCACGTCAGTTTACAGCAGTCTACCTGCAGGATGGACACTGCAGAAAACATGCAAACAGGGAGTGCATGCCTTATAGAACAAAAAGGATTTTGTTCTTGTGTTTATATGACATAGTGCATGGTGCAAACATAGGACTAAGAGCCAAATAGACATGTTTATGGTATAGGAAAGCAAGATTATAATTGTTTTTAGACTTTTTCAGAAACATATGCCTGTTCATAATTTAAATAAATCTCTCTGATATTCATTAAAAAAAACATGTATTTCACAAGGTGGTGTGTAACTTTTATTATATAATAAAAAAAAGTTGGTGAAAGGGTAAAATATTTCTGACATTTTCATATTAGTAAACACACTAAACATACCTCCTGCTACCGAAGGAGATATTTGATTAAGAAACATGTATTTTGATATTTAATATCAGACATAAGTTTGCAAAAGATCGATTGTTTTTTGTTGTTGTTTGTTTTGTCTCATTTGAACTCATTCACTATACAGCTGTATTTCAGTTTAAGTGTGAGATTATCATATTATCTTATTAGTATCACAAAGATCTATCAAACAAATAGTTATTTTTATGAAAAGCTAATTTTCAGCTAAAATAATAATTTGAAGTATAATTATATGATATTGTATCAGAAATACAGAGTAAAAAAAAAAAAAAAAAAAAAGCTGTTGTTCTGTAAATATGTCATAACCACGTGGGGAGGATGTCACTGTGTCTGGATTACCTCCATCCACCCATTTCCTGCCTGCCAGTAAACAGTCACATGCTCACATGCATATCCTCCTGTTCAAGGTAAATCTGTCTTCCTCTGTAGGGCTGAGACTGCAGATAACTTTCAATTTGTTGAGTGTTTATCAGGCTAGTGAGTCTATCTGCCTTCAGTCAAAATGCGAATGTGTTCTATGGCTATTTTATCTGAAACCACCCTATTAAAGTTTAAATGCCACATTTAAACTTTAGTGTATTTCATTACGATTTTATTTCATTGTGAAATGTGCTATTGCAAAGTTATAAACTAAACATATAAATGGGTTTTGAATAAATTCACCCATCCATTGTCTTCTGCTTATCTGAGATCAGGTTGCAGAGAAAACCCTTGACATTCTTCTCCCCGGCGACATCCTAAAGTTCATTATGAGTGATTCCAAGACATTTCAGCACGAGATGGAGCAATATACAGGGGTTGGACTATGAAACTGAAACACCTGGTTTTAAACCACCATAACTTATTATTATGGTGTAGGGCCTCCTTTTGTGGCCAATACATCGTCAATTCGTCTTGGGAATGACATATACAAGTCCTGCACAGTGGTCAGAGGGATTTTAAGCCATTCTTCTTGCAGG
>JAUZNJ010027933.1:0-12178 GCA_034780135.1 Jordanella pulchra
GTGGTGCAAAGCTGCAGAAGTACAAAATGATGCACGCGCCTCATTTTTGAGGAAGGGAGGGGTCAGTGCTTCTTAACCCCGGTGCTAGTTAGCACAATAGAAAGAGAAAAATACAGGCAGAGACGATATAGCCGATAAATTAAATAACGTCGATAGTTTTTATTTATTGTGCGATTAATTGATTTATCGTTTATCGCGACAGGCCTAATAACACGGCCATACTGTTCATGATGGAGCGAGCGAAAGGATCGGCTGTGTGGAGGTTTTTCAAGCTATTGTCGGCTACAAGCCCAAAGGCTCCTTGCAAGAAATGTTCTGAGGGGCAGTTTTAAATCTTCCAGCTATAACACCAGCAACTAAATAAAACACCTCCAAAAGTTTCATATACAGGAACATCCTGAGATTATTGGACTTGGCAAACAAAAAGGAAGCAGTGGGAAACAGCTAAATTTGATGGAAGTGAAGGAACGAAGTGAATATTTTCCAAGTAACAGTTTATAGAACATTAGTTAATAATTCAGTGCTGTTATCGGCCGATACTAAACTTCAAATATCGGTGTCGGTATCGGAGGTGAAAAAAAGCGGATCGGTGCATCACTAATAGCAACGCTTTTCCCCTCGCTAGTGCTTCAGCGGGATTAAGAGGCGGCGGTGAAAATCATTTGTAGACGCTGACCCAACAACTGAAAGTCTGCAGGATCATACATATACAGCAGCAGCACAAGAAACGTTTGCACCATCTCCAAGAAAGTAAAAAAGAGACGTTTAAAAGACAAGGAAAATGGAAACATTATAAACAAACAAAAGAAAAGGGATAAATATCATGCGAACCTTCTCTAAGTGGAAGGAGCTGATAAAGGAAAAAAAAACAGTGAAAAGGAAACTGAAGTTACGATGTTTCTACCTGGCATGTAAGTGAACTGTACCGCCTAAATCAGCGTGAAGCTAATTCTTTTCCATTTAGTTTAATTCGTTTTCTTGTCTTTATTATAGAAAGTATGACAGTAGATCCTGCAAACATTTACAGATCTTGTTGGTGTAGAGCTGTAGGTTTTATGCAGGTTTCAAAGCTGTGGACTAAAATAACCGGACTAATTAGTACATAGTTGTGTTTTTTTGGTAACAGTTTGTGTTTGCTAAATAGTTATAGCTATGTCCTAACCCCTACAATGGAACTCCTTTGATCTATTTATTTATTTATTTACTTTTTAATTTTGACGTTTACAAAATTCACAATAGGAATCCAATACAGTTTGAAATATTTATGAAATCACAAAGTTCTTTGGCTGATGACGAGGTTACATCCGCGTTGTCGAGGCGACCGTTCCTGCAACACGTTTGAGGTCAAACATTTCATGTCAAACTCCACTTAAAAAAGCTTTAACCAACCTTTGCGTAAAAGCTGGACCTCAACTTTGGCCTCTTTCAGCAGCAAGGTCGAAGGAAATCATGTTTAAAGAACCTCTGAAAGCGTTAAAAGTGGAGCTCAGTGCCGGTTCTGTGTTTCAGGCGTGGTGTCCTGTGAGAACCAGTACCCCCCCACCTCTGGCAGGCAGGGGGAGTACCTCAGCTGTGGTCCCATGTGCCGCTACGCTGAAGACCTGCTGCCTATGCTGAAGATCATGGCAGGACCCAATGCTCACAAGTAGGAAACATGCTAAACTGTTCTTACTGCTGCCAGTTAGACTGAATAACAACTTTTTCTTCTGTAAGTGGATGTACTGGTCTCTGTACTGGGAGAAGAAGAAGGAGCATATTTTGAAACGGATAAATGAAATCCCAGTAAAACTTCTTTCTCTGTTTTGTGAGAAAACTTCAGGGTGCTCTCAGATCTTAACCCTTTTTCCACGTGTCCAACCAGGCTGTCGTTAGACACAGAGGTGGACCTGAGGAAGCTGCGGTTCTTCTCCGTTCCTCACGACGGCGGCTCTGCCTACACCTACCCTGTCAGCAAAGAGCTGCTGGACATTCAGAGGAAGGTGCGCTCCGATCACCTGCCAGATATGTAGCTCGCGCCCAAGCTGTGCTTTGAGATGCCGTATTTTATTTATTTTTTTGGCAGGTGGCAAAGCGTCTAGAGGCCGACCTCGGAGTTAAAGTGCAGGAGGTGTGTTTACCTGAGCTGCGGCACGGCTTCCAGATCTGGGATACATACATGCGTCTACCTGACAAGGAGGGAAAGGTATGTGGGCGCGACGCAGCGGGATGAGTAACTTAATCCCAATCTCAGGCAATGCTAACTCCTGCTGTGTACTCTACCGCTAAAAATGATCAAACCCTTCTGCTAGAACTTGATCCTCCTGAAAACGAGGAATAAAGTCTCTCTTATCAAATAAAGATCCCTTCAGTGGCTGCTTTTGGATAGTAGAGGTATATAAAGGAAAGACGAAAAGGTTTCTTTTCTCTAGTTTGCTCAGTTTCTACCTTATTCTATCTGACTTTTAGTTTTTCTGGTGTCTCATTCGTTATCTTCAGCGTTTTTTTCTGAATTATTGAACCAGTAAGATTCGAGACAAACGCACTGAGAAGCTATTGAACGGTGTTTTTATCAGCTCCCAGGACATCCTGTAGCGTGTTATGAGTTCATTCCATCCTCCAGTGTTTCTCCCATTTAGAGTCAATACAAGCTCTGAGTCACACAGACGTTCAGATTTAGATTACTTGTGTAGTTATGAATGAGAAATAACAAAAGATCACATAGCTGAGTTCAGTTTTTATGTTCAAACAGAAAAACATCCAGCAGGGAAGGAGTATTAATGAATGTATTGGAAGAGATTAGTAGAACTAAAGTCTTTGTTCCATCCATCCATTTGAGAATGAAAAGAGCTGAATGTCGATACGAAGGATTAGCAGCGTCCAATTTTACCTAAAACTTAGTAAATCTTTTAGATAGAGCTGTCCATCAATGAATCATACACAGTTTGCGTGTTTCCAATGTATAGATAATCTGTTTTCTTTAGTCTGTTTCCCAGAAATGTTGCCTAATCTGTTTAGCCGGTGCTGCATACCACAACTGAACACGGGGACGAGGGGGTCTGATTCAAACCCCTTCAGAGGAAGTTACAATGAGTTTCCTGTCAGCTTGGTCGTCGCCACATCCACTAAACCTCAGTGTGACTGTGTGATTTAATGTAACCCCAGCATGTAAATAATTACCAGTTTATTAAGGCCCACGCAAACACCCGCCTCTCTGTGGAGTTCACAGTCCATGGCTTAATCTGATAAGTTTTTTAAATCCATGCTGGGACTCATTCACAGGTGTTTGTGCAGTACTTGCTTTAGTAGAGAAATCTGCATACAGTGTCTTGTAGTTGTTCACATTTTCTCCCATTTTATTGCGTAGATCAACAGCTGACTGAGTAAAAAACAGAGTTTTGTAAAGCTCTGCAGTGTTAAGAGCAAAAAAAATAAAGATTAAGAAGCAAATATTTTTCTCCCTCAGACTCCGACGGCTTTCGCCGAGCTGATGGGGGAACCGGGTCGACCAGCGTGGGCCCTGTGGGAGCTGCTGAAAAGGATGGTGGGAAAATCCGACCATACGATGCCTGCTATCAGTAAGAAGATAACGGATAAGCTTCTGGTTATAACACGGCTGTTATCGGAGTCTCTAAGAGCTGCGCTGTGTGCTTTGTGTCGTCGTCTCTTTTAGTGCTGGCGCTTCTGGAGATGACTCAGGTGAGCAAACCATCAACTTTTATCATCCAGCAGAAGGAGGAGCTGCAGAGGAAGTTGGATGAAATGCTGGGCACTGACGGCGTGTTGCTTTACCCGTCTCACCCCAGAGTGGCACCCAAACACCACCACCCACACTTCAGACCCTTTGACTTCACCTACACTGGTTAGTGAGCAAACCAGGCTCAGGTGTAGCAGAGGAAGCTAAAGCCGTTGTCTAAAACCATGCGAAGAAATGAAATGCGGGTCGTTAAATCTTGTTATATTTTTATCGTCTCCGTCAGATTTCTTATGGCAGCGCTTTGTATTGAGAATGTGTGCTGGGATGAAGTGGTTAGGAGAGGATGTTTTCGTTTTTAACGCTGCCATATTGCTTAAAGTGCAGCTAACCCCTCAATCAACTTTTTTTGGTCTTTTATTTTGCAGACAAATGGTATAAACTCAGCAGGTTGTGCATCTGTGCACCTTCAATATGGCTAAGCTAAGCTAGCTTCCACATGCTGACCGCTCATCCTTACATGTGTTCCTGCCTCATAGGGGCTCTTGGCACCAATCACTTTGGTGGCATTTTTCAGACGTAGTCAGGATTATGTTGTTAAATTAGGGTACACTTAAATACTAGGAAAAAAAAGCTTCTATTGCACAATTTATATCAGAGAGTTTTGTCTTAGTCGCTGCTCTAAGTAGATTTATTTTTCCTTAAATTGCCTGCTTTAGGGTTTGTGTACCATCACTCAACTATTACCAAACTAGTTGAAGATTATTTTAATAGTTGATTAATCATGATTAGTGCTTTCAGCCCCAGTCTAAATGCCCTCAGTTCATTAATTCAGTCTTCATCAGCGCAGACTGAGCACCTGCATAGCTCAGCAGGGCATGAGGTAATGTTATTGCTCGAATATTTTCATAAATGTACGTAGAATTTATAACAATGGAACATATGTGAACTATATACAGTTTGGTGTTTTAAGAGTTGTGACACTCCATAAATGTATTCATTAAACCCATCATTTTCTAACTAAAGGCAGTGTTATAAATAATCTTTATATACATTTTTAACACAGTCTAAAAACATCTATAGGAGATTTTTGAGGAAGACGCCATAACCGTCTAAGGAAACTGTTCAGGTTAGTCGTTTAAATGAGAACTAAAGACATGGACCTTGTGTTTGTTGCCTTATTGAAAATTTTTGTGGCTCCAAGTTGTTAGAAGATGATAAAATTATCTTCAAAACTCCTAAAACTTTTACTATTTCATTTTAACGTTACTGAAGAGAAGTGACCCATAACAGGGTTCTGATTAAAATGAATCCTAACAGATAATTTTATTTTTTTATCCCTCTTCAGGCGTTCTGAACATCCTCGGACTGCCGGTTACCCAGTGTCCTCTGGGTCTTAATGAAGAAGGTCTTCCTCTAGGCGTGCAGGTGGTGGGCGGGAAACTCCAGGACCGTCTAACCCTGGCAGCAGCCCTCTACCTGGAGAAGACGTTCGGAGGATGGAGGGACCCTGGAGCCAAGGAAACCTGGTCCCCCTGATGCCCTCGCCCTGCCTCGTTGCTGCTGCAGTGCACCACCAAAGAGAGGGACAGTCTGCGTGAAGAATGTTTCAAGTGTAACGTTTTGCACTAATAAGGAATAATTAAAATATTTTTATCTTGAAAGTCACAGAGGGTTGAACCCACAACCCCAAAAAGGAAGTCATGTTCTGATTTGTTTTATGACCACAGCTTGTACTGAATCCTAAACACTTATTTAGGAATAGCTGCAAAAGTTAGCGATGATTATTGAAGCTGATCTTAACGAATCAGATATCGGTAACTACTGACTGAAGTGCATTCTAGAGGCAAGGGTCCAAATAACTAGAGAAATTAAACACGAAGATTGTTGTTTTACACCAATGAAGATGCTTATTGTTAAACGTTTGCATGACCAACTAAAAAAATGAAATAACTACGAGAAGATGAAAGCAGAGAACAGGAAACGGTACAACCTGCACTGGATGAGAGTTGCTGGTTGTCTTGACTGTTTGGGGATGTTTTGTGTTTTATTAAATAAAATGTAGATTTTTCTCTTGTTGCTATTTTTTGAGAAGCTGTGTCTGAGGAAATGTTTGCTTTCTATGTCATCAGCAACCTCCTATTATTTTTATCGCCGGAGGTTCCTGGAGGAATCGATAGTTTATTTAAACTGGCTGCTGTCCTGCTGCTGATCCAGCTTTTCAGCAGCGGTTTATAAGATATTTAACAGGGTTGAAGTCAGAGCCTTTCTAGAAGATTGATGTTAATCCATCTCAGCCTCTTGATCTGTTCCACATTAGTTTAGATCTATGTTTTGTCTTCTATCTGCTCTTTGAAATTCCAGCTAAAATAATCTTAAGATGTTCCTCTTCCTCCATCCTTCAGTCGATCAGTCATAAACATTTTTTCCAGATGGTATCAGTGGATCTTAAGGCATCACTTCCTGGACTGGTGTTTTGTTCTCATTCAGAAACATCTCATCTAAACCTGAAATTTAAGATCAAATGGTTGAAATTCTGACAGAAATTAAGAAAACGGATCTAGATTGGCTTTCTGATGGACAAAGCAGACTAAGGTTAAAGCTAAGCTCCTGGAATCCCCCCAAACCTCCAGGATCGTGGAAACACATGAACCATGCTTCAGAGCGTCTGGATCAGGAAACTGGTTGACTAATTAAAAGTTCTGATATCCATGAAAATGCACCAGAATCATTGATTTTAAAACCAGAACAGACGCTCAGTGGAGTAAACATTTTTATCAGTTCTTTCTGTATTTTCCCTTTTCTGATCAACTTTTTGCTGACTGGAAGACGCTTTAAATTTTGGAGAGCAGCAGATCCTCCTTAGCTTGAAGCTTCACACTTTTTTTTGCTGTTTTCATTGTAAATCTGGAAGTTGAGTCAGTAAACTAGAGCCTCACCTTTTGGTTTTATTTATTCTGATCCTTCTGATTTCCTCTCTTAATTATTTAAAAACTGGCTAAGCCAATCATTTTTTTTTCTTTTCTCTCTTTGGAGGGCGGCTTGTGATACTAAAATGTCATCTAGAACCAACAGCAGCTCTCTAGGAAACACATTTGAAGATTTTGGGGGCTAAAACTGAAAAAAAAAAAACGTCCCAGAACATGATTCTGCCACCACCATGCTTCACTGTGTGTAGCATTCTTTTTTTGCGATGCTCTGCAGCAGCAGATTCTTGACACTATAGAACATTAGCTGGTTGGTGCAGCTTTAACACTATGTTGACGATATTGTGGAATTTGCGACACTCTTTATGCCGATACCTTCATACAAGGTTCTTTATTAAAAGATGTGCCGCTCAGCTGAACTGCATTTCTGGTTCATTACTACAATCGACGGCAGGTATGAGCTCCAGCAACCACATTAGTCAAGGTTCTTTATTTGGTTTGAATGTTTTTTGTGTCTTTTTTTTTAAGCAAACTTTACTTTTTTTTTAATGTACAGGATAAATATCACATTCTGAGAGTAAAAACCTTGAAATGGTGGATTTTTTTTTTTTAAAGAACAGAAACCAGGCACTGTACTGCTGCTCAGTTAGTCCTACGTGATTCAGCATAGAACCAACAAAACTACTTTTCATATCTTGGAGTTATATGAGGCGCAATTAACAAGGAAAGAAAACATTTTTGTCACTTTATTTTCTTCCCTTCATTAAAAAAAAAAAAGGCTGAAAAATTATTGACCAGAAGGCTCCAAACATTTACCAAGAAGCATAAACTGCGTCTGATTTTTTTTTTGGTCACCTCTAATGACAATCACTTCTTTTTGTCAAAATACATTATTCTAATTGAAGGGTAGGAGCTGAAAATTATTTCTATACAGAATCCAGGCCACTTTTGCCTCAAAGTTCCTGCCATAACAAAACCAGCCATAACCCTCCCTCTCCCTAATAAACAACCGCAGTAGAGTAAAAAAAAAAAAAAATAAAAGGGTAAAGGAGGGAAAAGAGAAAAAGGAAGCTCTCCATCTTGGCCTTGTGGTAAAAGGGAGGATCGTTCTCTCCTTAACAATCCGTCGGAGCTCCATTTGGCCCAGATGTGCACGTATATAAACACGTTCTTTTAGGGGAGCGCGTTGGTTCCCCTCACGAAGTGTTGGTGATGGGTTTGTATTTCTTGAGGCGGGTCCACTGTCCTGTCGAATAGTTCATTTCAAAGACTGTGTCCACCAGCATGGTTGTGCTGCCTGTGCCGTCGGCTTTGGGCAGAACCTCGGTGTGTTCGCTCAGCTTGATCTGGATGATGTCCCCCTGCTCCGGGCACGGGTTTTCTGTACGATACGCAAAGAAAACTGGTTACATGTGACCATTGAACAGGAGGCGAACGGGCTGCTAACTCAAAGAGGTGCGTTTGTGGCTCGTTGTAGAATCAAGAAATGCTCGGTTTATTTTTACCAACCAACAAAACACAGGAATAAATTCTGCATTCTGTTTTGTTGGAATTAAAAGTTTGACCAGATATCAGTCCTTCTTTTTTCTCCCCATGATTCCAACCAACTCAAACTGCTTTAGCCCTAATTGTGTCTAATAGTATACCACATTTTATTACAGCGTTATTACATCTCATTTCAGCTAATGAAAATGAAGAGACATTTTAGCAGAGTTTTTGTTTTGTGAGCCCTATTTAGTCTAGTTTTTATTTATATTATATGTACGATTATAGTTCTCGTCAATAAACCACCGTTAGCGTTTGGACTCATCTTGGTGCGTTGAAGCTGATATTTCCTCCTAACTTTCACTGATGAGAGCAGCACCACTGCGGCGTTTATCAGATCCTTTTCTCTTACCTCTGGATCCAGCCATGAAACCCAGGATGAGAGCCTTTTCTGGCCTGGTGACCTTGTTGGCCGTCTTGAACATCTCCTGAGCGGCGTACATCTGGTCTCTCTGATAAGAGGAAACAGCAAGCCACAGAAATTCAGCGTCATCGACCTCCTGAGTTTTTTTCCGTTCGGATCCTAAAAGCTTAGAGTTCTCCCACCGTACCGTGAGTGAGAGGTTCTTTTTGGGCTGGGGCTGTGCTGGTGTAGGGGGTGGTGTAGGCGTTGGGGTCTGAGGGGTGCTGGGAGGCTGGCTGGGCGTCTCCGGTTGGCTGGCCGTCGCAGCTGCAGGAGGGCCGTTGTTTGCAGGTGTGGAGGTGGGCGCGCTGGGGGACGTGGGGGTGGCGGGGTTCGCCGTGGAGCCGGCGTTGTACATAGGCGTCCTCTGCTTGTACTGGTTGGGTAAGGCGGAGCCGGCACCGGCTGCCGCTGTGGTGGACTCCTCCGGTTGGCGAGCTGCCTGCAGCGTGTCCCGTCCAGAACCACCAGCATTGGCTGTGGAGGAGAACCGAGGAGAACGTTTGGTCTACAAAGAACTCCGGCGCTTAACAGGAACGGGAAGAGAGCTGAGGCGTGTTACCAACCTGGCTGTGCCTCGGAGCTGGGAATGTAAGAGGAAGAGGGAACCATGCTGGGTGTAGCTGGTAGGTAGCTGGTAGAAGGCAGGGGATTCTCGTTTAGAGCCCCGAGTTTCTGGAAACCAAAATAAAAAGGTCATAAAAAGGTAAAAACCAGCAGATGTTTTAAACCACGAACAGGATACCTGTGCAGAGACGAGGCCAGCAGCATAATCTGGAGTGGTGTTCTCCACCACTGACTCTTCTTTGGTGGTTTTTTCTCCAGCTTCTGGTTCTACGTTAGGAAGAGAAATCATCCAGTCATCAACATGAGAAGAAATTCTCCTGATCTGCTCGATAAGATGGAAAACGAACACAGATACTCACCCAAAGTCTTTCTTCTCCTCTTAGCCTCTCGTCCACCTCCAACCATGTCTAACTCGGAAATATCTAAAAGCTGAAACAAAGGAAAAAAAGACAAACGCTTTGTTTTTAGGAAACACCGAATAAATAAACCAGAATCACTTCAGACCAGAAAGAAAAAAAGCTAAAGAAAGGAATCAAACATCTCTTTTTCTGTCTCAGATCATCAGGAAATTAAACCTAGTATGAAATTCAATTTCTGAGTTTTTTTAATTTATACCAAAAAAGTTGTGCTTTTATCTCCATTATTAATCTTTTCCAAATGTCCTTTAGTTGTTTTTGGTAAAAGTGAGGGCTGTATTCTTCTAGCTGTCGTCTGGGTTCCTCTGTGACCTCATGGATGAGTTGAATTTTGCAGTGCTGGACAATCTTCAGAGGTTCTCCACCGTTTCATGTTTCCTACATATGTGGATAAACTGATCTGCGTCTCTCTACTGTTACTGAAACCCTGGAAAAGTAGGAATCATTGCCTGATCTACAGTAATTAAAATAAAACATAAGAAAATCTGGTTTTAACTCTAGAACGAGCCACAATGTTCTTATCTGAAACCTATTTTTTGGTCGTCAGAAGCCTTGATGTTGCTACTGAAATTGCGTCAGCTTATTTTTTTACATGTGCGACTAAATCAGAGCCAACTTATGATTTAATAAGGGAGAGGATGACTTGTATCAACACATCGGTCCCAGCTGGCCTGGATTAGGTCTTTTCCTTTAATGAATAAAATAAAAATCATTTAGAATTTACGAATTCAATGAAATAATTAGTGATATTAGAAGGAAATGTTTAAGAAGTAAATATTAAAGAAACCTGTGATGGTTTAAGTGGCTTTTTGCAGCACCGAATAGTGCCAACTTCAGGGATTACAAACCTTGACCCCTCTTTCTTTCCGTAGTGGAGTCCGTGGGGGAGCGATGGGCGTACGGTTACTGGGAGGGCTGAATAAACTGGGAGCTGTGGGGCTTCGGAACGGGGCCTTGGGGATCCCTTTGAGAGGAGCTGTTTAAAACAGATGCATATTATTTTTTTTAAGTCTGACAAGAAGAATAAAACAACAACAAAATGATTCTGGCTGAACAGGAAGCCCGTTCCTCACTTGTAGTATCGATCTTTTTAACCAGTCCTCTCCCTTTGGCGTGAAAAGGCACTCCGGCCGTCTTCTTGAGCTGCTGGGCCGTTTCTGTCGCTGAAATAAAAGCAGGATCCATTTAACTAGTTCAGAGATTTATTCGTCCTTGAAATTCTGTGTTTTTATGCTTTTAAAGCAGAATTTTCAAGCGGTCTTACATTTCTGAAGCAGTTCTGCTCTCAGAGTTGCACTCTTCGGCTTCCTCTTGAGCTGGAAATGTTTGACAGGTGGTGTGAGGGGTCCCACTAGAGTGGTCAGGGCACTCTTGTTCAGGTATTGGCATTCCAGAGGAAGCATGGTGGATGTCTCGCACTCGCCCACTGATGAAAGGAAGGAAGGAAATTTGTCACTTCTGGTTGGATCCGTTCCAGACGTCAGGTTAGTATGTTTAAGGAAAAAAAATGAACACCACACCTTTCTCCCTGAGTTCACCGAGAATATCCTGCACGTTCGGATTCTGCTCCTCCAAGTCCAGGTTGAGAGATCCGGTCTCTGGGAAGGACTTGAGGATGTCTGCAACCATCAGCACCCAAGGCTCCGAATCTACAGTCGCCAGCTGGATGATCTCAGACAAGGCCTCCTTCATCTGCCAGGAGAGGAGAGACGTCAGAGGGACGGACGACAGCGAAGGTTGCCACGTTTTTAGCGCTTCACTGAAACTAACTTTCATTTTGGCAAAAGACACATCGGATGATTTCAGAGCGACATTTTGATCAGTATCGAGGCTTCGTATTGAATAAATCTCACAGTCGCCAGGGTTTAAAGCAGGGGAAGAGGAAAACCATTAACAGGAATGACAGTAATGTCGCCTCAAATCATGGGTGATTCTTTTAACAGGTATTTCTGCTCCGATTGATTTTTCTGGGTTACATTTTTCAGGAAAACCTTCCAAGTTTTCCGTTTTGAAACCGATGCTTTTTTCCGCTTGTTTTTAGAGCATCGATCAGCTATTTTGAGGGATTTGAGGGAACAGGTTGCAGCGTCTTCTTCTTGGTAAAACGTCTGTTTAATGTGGATCGTTAGGCTCGTCACAGATGTTCGGAAGGATGAAAAATCCTAAACAGAAGTTGAAAACGTAAATATTATTTCAACACCAACAAGGTGTTCTCTATTTTACAGAGAGGTAGATCATCTATCTACAATTCTATCTCGGTCTTAAAAATATAATTATTATTTTATATGAAATTTATATAATTATTTTAACTTCTATTAATATATTTATTTCATTTAAATATTAGTATCATCTAATTAGTAATGTAATAAGTATGTAAAATATGTAAAAATACAAATAATACCATTTTAGCCAGAATCATTTAATAGAATTATTTAACATTCATTATCAAAATTATAACAAGTTATTCACATTATTTTAATTCATTTCAAGATTCAGAAAGTAAAAAAAAAAATATATATGAAAATGCTAAACATGTTTTAGCAAAACTATACTTTTTTTTTTTTTAAATCAATTTGCTGTCATTAGTATTTCCTTATCATCATCATTAGAAGTAATCAGAGGTGTGGGGGGGGGGGGGGGGGGGGGGCGA
>JAUZNJ010027933.1:12188-41906 GCA_034780135.1 Jordanella pulchra
CCCCCCCCCCCCCCCCCCCCCCCCCCCCCCCCCCCCACAAGCAAAAAATCAAAATGTATTCAAGTAAAAGTAGCACTATTTTATCAATCTTTTACCCAGTTCAACATAAAAGTAGCCTTCCTAAAAATGACCCGTGTAAGAGTGAAAAAAGTATTTGGTAAAAAGGCTTCTTGAGTAACTGATCTACTACACATGATCATGATCACTGATTTAATATTTTACGTCAAATTTCACAAAATATAGTCATAAAGAATTTTCTTCTGTTTCAAAGATTGTGATAAAGAATAAACATAACACAGTAAATAAAAACAAATGAACTGTAAGAAACACTCGTCAGAATTCATCGAGTTAAAAAAAAAAAAAACACGTACAAAAATCATGTATTTTCAGACTCGGCAAAATAGAGAATAGCACTAAACCAGGTGTCTGCAACCTTCCTAATGTTAAGAGCTATTTTACTCCAAGTCCAGCTAAAGTTGTTCAGAGCTGCAAATATTACATGCCTTTAAAATAAAACACACTTTATTTTTTTAATATCTGCAATAGGAAATCAGTTGCTATTTTAAACTATAGTTTATTTTCTGTTTTTTAGTTTTTGATATTTGGAGAAAACATGACAGTTTCATAAATAAGTAGTATTGATTTTTGGATTTTGTCGTACAGGATATTATTTTATTTGAAAAATAAACAGTTTCAAAGCCAATCGCAAGAAATATAGATCTTAAACATATTCCTGGCCCTTTAGTGTCATTCTGTGAGAAAAATCTAATGTAAATGTTCTTTTAAAAAACTGTTTAAGCTTTTAAGGATGGTATTTTTTAATATACTATATTTAAAAGCATTAGTTGGCTCTTTATCATTTTTGGCCCCTATTAAGGGCCATTGTAGAGGGTCCAAAGTGCCACTTGTGGCTCCGGAGCTGCAGGCTGCAGACCCCTGCAGTTAAGTAAAGTTACTCACAATGGATGAAATGAAATTTCACTCAAGTATGAGTAGTGATACTTTATAATATCATTACTTAAGTAAAAGAAAGTACAATGCTAAATAAAAAAAAAACATGTTTTTTCAAAAAGTTATTAACACAACTAGTTACTACCCACCTCTGGTAGTAAATGTATTATTTCATTCTAAAAAAAACATACATTTATAAAAACACTGTTTTATCCAAAAGGTTCATAAAGAAAATATAACTGAGTAAATCCAATTGGTCATTACCCACCTCATTAACAACCGTATTAATAGAGGTGGGTATTTTATTTTATCTTTTAGGTTTTTTTCCAGTTTAACTTTTTAAACTAGCGTCGTTTCTTGCTGGTGTTAAATACAACTGTAGGGCCCAACAAGAGCAGCATGTGTTGAACAGATTGATCGATCGCGGTTTTCTGCGCAGCTGAAAGCTGATATGTCGGATCGGGACTTGGTACCGCCCTCCAGAGCGGCTAAATCCTGCGTCTGCCTCTCGTTCACCACAATGTCTGCAGGAAACAGCCAGGTTAATGTTACCCGCGCAAGCTGCAGAGTCTCCGCTGAGAAAACCAGACTAGCTGCTTAGCAGATTTAGCCATGGAGCGGCTTGTCATCTGTGCTATTTTAATATTACACGTAAACATGGGTGAAAACTTTAGGATTAATTGCAGAAATGTAGCATCAGATCGCTGTCTAAACAATTAGCTTCATCTGTTAGCCGTAATATGTAGCAGTTTTAGCTTTAGCATAAGATAACAAACTCTTCCGCCGTGTTTTGATTTGATGCTAGCCGAGCTGAGCCGAGCTCCCCTCCTGGATGTAAACAAGCGATACCAGCTTTTCCCCACTTCTCATTTACTGTCAGGTTTTCTAAAAGCTCCGCGACCCACCTCGTCCACAGTCCGCCTGGGAAGATGAAGCATCCCGAGCAGCAGTTTGAGCTTCACCGGCGGCGATAGGCTCGAAAAACACAACCGTATGTTGTCGATGACTGACACTGTGAGAAGGGAGGCAATGCTCGGAGGCGTCCACAGCTCGTCCGTGGATCCCAGTTTGTTATGAAGCCACAGGCCGGTGTCGCTGTCCTTCATCGACGCCATCTTGGAAAAAGAAGTGTTTTGAGTTCGGGCATTTTAACAGGCTACCTAAGAAAAACAGCAGTTAGGACCCCGCCCATGCCCATTCGGGCGACGTATGAAAATATTGAACTATGCAAAGTCACGAAAAAAAGCAGGACTTTGAATGTATTTTCTAATAAATGCGTCTCTTCTTCTCGTGTTTTTAAGTTTTCCAAAAAAAAAACAACAACTTTTTTTCTCCCTGGGTTCATGTTTTGGAACATAAAATCCATTATATTCCCAGATGTGGACAAATACGAGAGTTCCCAGCAGTAAGGTTAAAAAGGCTTACAAGAGAAGAAATACTGTAAGGATATAAGAAATATATTATACTTTGATCAAATAAAATTCTTAGGATACGCAGCAAAATGTACAAAATGCGCATATAATAGTTGGGATTAATAAAACGGCTTCAGATAACACCCTATTAACATAATTTAAATATAACAAATGTTTTGCTGATGATCATCAATCACATGCAATCATATGAACTGTATCATTTTAGATATTCAGTAACACATTTTTTAGACCTAGACCACTTTGTTGATCCCGCCAGGTGTAATTCATTTGAACAGCACAGACACCAGTTTGTTTGACAGTATGACCACTGGTGTGATCAGAACCACCCAGAGCAGCTTAGTGCTGACCATCCTCAATCACCTACAACCCTATAAAGCATAATAAAATAAAGTGCAATTGAACTGAACTCGTTCAAGACGGTGGGGATGATTGTTTGACCTTCACTCCAAGCAGGTCTCACCACATGAAAAGCCCATATTTTCTGAGTGAAACCAACTTTCAAGGAACATTTCTGGAAAGTTATTGAAGGTTTTCAAAAGGTCAGGATATATAATTGGCAGATAATGCTTAAATTAAACATTTAATTAGATAATTTATATTTAATTATAAATATCTTGGTACAGTTTTAGACAATCAGTTTAAGTTTGATGTTAACACTGTTGTGAAATAAGCTCAAGAAAATAATGAAAGACATTTTCAGTCATTCCCATTTCACATTCCTCGTGTGTAGATTCTATCAGGCTTTCATTGAGAACCTCTTGTGTTTTTCATTTATCCATTGGTATAATTGCCTCACATTAAAAGAAGAGAATAGTCGGAATCATGTTGTTAAAATCTGTTCTAAAATAATAAGATTGCCTCAGAGGGACTTTACTTCTAATGTGATTCCCTCTTCATCTGGACATTTTCTTAAAAAATGTCTTTGCTGCTTTCAGGATGTCCCTTTGTCATAAGTTGATCCATCTCCTGTCTGTATGCAGACTTAAAATGTCCAAGCTGGATCCTGGTTTGTTTTTTTTAGTGGTGTTCACTGCTTCATCACCAGTTGTTCAAAGGATTTCACCACGGTTTTTAATGATTCATACTTAAAAAAAAAAAAACTTTTGAAGAAGCTAATCAATAGTGCAATATCAATAAAACCAAAACAGTCTACATCTGGCTGCCGAAATAATATTAATCCGTTAAATGTTTAAATATTAAAATGCAGTAATTTATTTTTATCATTTGTTTTTCTGTTGTTTGTTTTTTCTGCTTCCATTCCCGCCTCTTTATTATTTACACAAGGTTTTATTTTGGATATTGTCACCGGAAGTTTTGACTGGTCAATAAATCCTTTTTTAAAGGTGTCCTCTGCGCATGCGCTCTTGGTTGATCTATATAAATCATTACTCGGTGGGCATTTTAAGGCTGATCTGGTGCAAAAAATAAAAACCAATCCTCGGATCGTTCAAGGTAACTAAATATAGATATTATAAGGGAGGCGATAATTCTTTACTTGCTGCATTTATAAAGATGTTTTGTGTGTTAAAATTTTTAATTGAATCCACAAATCCTGTAATATTTTGTGATTTCATTTGCTGACGGCCTTTATTTGCGTTCTCTGTAGTTTTCACTTCAATTTTCTTTTTTGTTTTTAATACTCTATAAATAGGATTAGGTTGACGGGATCATCATGGCAAACAGCGGATCATATATGCAGGTAGCGGTGGTTCTGCTCGCGGTCCAGCTCGTCTGTGTCGGTGCCGCTGAGGCGGACCAGGAGACAGGGACCGTGATCCCAGCAGAAAGTAGGTGGATTTAAAAAGGAGGGAAAAATAATTTATGAAAAGAGGTGCACATATGTCTGTCTCTGTGATTTCTTTTCACCTACTATTGATACAACATCCCACATACACACACACACAGTGGGACATTTTATGTAGAGCAGTAAGAATATTTACATATAAACGGTCAAAAATAAGATAAACACAATTTAAAATCATATTTATAACCCAATTTAACCGCGTTTAATTGACGAATTCTTTCAAGAATAACAGACATAAATCTATTTTAACGCATTTCACTTATTGTAGTTTTAATTTACCGTCTGCTTCAGCTTCTACTTAAAAATATCTATCATCATCAGTACACAATGGATCACTGTGCTGTCTATAAGCTTTACTACATAAGCTAAAGCTGTTTTTATTTCTGAATACTTCTTTTTTCCAGGTCGTCCATGCGTTGACTGTCATGCCTTTGAGTTCATGCAGAGGGCGCTGCAGGATTTGAAGAAGACGGCTTTTAACCTTGATGCCAGGGTCAGGGAAATTTGAATCTGCTGAGAATATTGGAGCATGAATGTCATTTTTTAACGCATGTATGGCGCATCTAATTTTGTTGCTGTTCTTATTTTGTGGGTGTTTAATTACACTGGACTGAATTCTAACCTTTTCAGACTGCCCCAAGAGTTAGGCCTACTTTGGTCATCACATAAATTGAAATTGGTGTATATTTTGCAATAGGAATGTATTTTTCACCTTAAAAATACTTAAAAAAAACCAAACAATTTAACCTGTATTAATATCAGATTGATATACTCCTAATAAATGAAAGCACATGAACATGAATGGAAACCAATATCTTTATTGCCATATGTAGCAATGATGCTGCAATTATATGTTTTATTCTTAGTCAGAATTACATCCACCCCTGCTTATTCGTAGCTAAACATCCCTTTGGAGGGAATGCGCTGGGTGTGCTGGATATTTGACTAATTTTGACAGAAGTGGTGAAGCTGACATGAGTCAGTCTGCTTTATTTATTCTAAAACCAGTTCAGATGTGTGTTTGGGATCATTGTATCAACAGTCTAGCTGTTGATTTGAGATGAAGAACTTGGAGGTAGTCCTTTTTAATCCTCACAACTCCCTCAACTTTTGACAAAAAAAAAAAACCAAAACAACAATAGTAATAATAAAAAAAAACAAGTTTCATTTGTGGCAAATCACACCACAGCATCATACCATCACCACCATGCTGGAGAACTGATCCACACTGTAAAAACTCATCTACAAATAAGTAAAAACAAAAATCTTGAAATAAGATTTCCTTTAAGCAAGTAGGTACAATTATCTGCCAACTGAATCAGTATTTTGGCTTCGGAAGTAAAGTAGTCATAAAATTTAAATAAGATTTTTTGGGGTAAAATCTTATTCCAATGGCAGATCATTTTACTTATCTATTCAAATCAAGTGCAAGTACAGTTATAAAAAAATGCACTTCTTTTTCAATTTTTTTCTGTATAAATGTTTTTTAACTGATATGATTGTAATGTCAACAGTGAACAAAGCACCCATGACTGGCCTTCTACCCAGTACTAGTGTAAACATATTTCTGAACTTACATGTATAATTTTGCAACCATGCATATTGAAAAATTAGTTTTTTTTCAATATGCATGGTACTCATTCTAGTAGTTTTTTTTTGTTTTCTTTTCTTTTGCATTATCCTTCCATCCTGAAAGTCTGAATGGTTTTTATTAAAATGCCCAAATTAATGTGAAAATAAATGCAGTTAATCAGCGTTCGGAAACTTCTAACCAGAGTTCAGTTTTAGTTTTTGCTGGAATCTCTCCTAATAAACTTAATAATTAACTTCAACTTTGTATCAAATATTTCCAAATGCTTCATTTGGCTTTATGTTGCAGACGGAGACGTTGGTGCTGCGGGCGGAGAGGAGGGCTCTGTGCGACTGTATGCCCACTACCACGCTGCGCTGAGCCCCACCTTCCTCAGACACCGTGACGACGCTCCATCTCCACCCTCTTTAACATTTACAGAAACCCCTATCTGAACTCTCTAAACAAACAGGCACTTTATTTGATTTGTTTCCCACATCATCACATTTGATCTCAGCTCTGATTTCCACCACAGGCGGACGTTATTGTTTTTTGCCTTACGTAGGACTCTTACATCACCGATGTTTGTGTTGTGAATCGCTCTGAATCTTATAAACCGTCCTCATCGTCTTCTGCTGTCCTCATCCTTGGAGCATAAACACGTTTTTTTCTACTTTCTAGTAACTGACTATAAAATTGTAGACACAGTAGGATGGATCCGTATATGATTGTGTTGTATGAGGTTACTGTTTACACACTTCTACCTGTAGCATCAGAGTTTAAGGAACTGCTCATTAACAGCAGTTTGACATAATACTTTAAGATAAAAAAGAAGAATCTGATTGTAATTTAAATAATCCTAATTAGTTGACTCAAAGTCTGTAGTAGGAGGGTTGAGTCATTTAAATTAGAAAATGTTTTTTTTTTTTATTTGCTCCATATTTAACTATGGAGATTGTTTTGCTTTTGTGAAGATAATTTTTAGGAAGACCACCCTGTAGGTCTTGGTTTTAGCACAGCACTGTAGCATGAATTTATAGCACTTTCATTTTATGTGGTAATAAAGCTGACGTGTACAAACGGTGTGAACGGAGCGGAGTACATCTGCCAGATTTTGACGCCGTCTGCAGGAAAAGCGATGGAGCGGACATGGATCGGATCAGATGAGCTGCAGCATCAGCAGGGATGGAGGGAAGGGATGAAGAGAACGGCAGCAGAGAACAGAAAACCGTCTTACTGTTGCTCTTTCATCAACAATGTACTCTGCAAGTCACAGGAGGCTCCATTTTACAGTCTTAATGTTGTACCTATGAATAAAAAATATAAACAAACATCTTTTTTTCCATCCCTGTTTCCCTCATAGCGGAGGACTGTCATGTAGAGAAAGAAAATATGAATTTGTGACATTTTAATAGATTAATTTGAAAATTTCCAGATAGAAAATGCTATACTACTGCAGTAGTATAGCAAATGCCCAAAACAAATAAACTAAATAGTTATATATCAAAACCCAGAAACTCTAAAGTCAGTACTTCCTTTACTGCTTTAGATAATTGCACCTCAAGTATACATTGTATTGAAGCTACCTTACGTTTTCCCACAACCGTCAGTGCTTCTGAAAGAGCAGCATCTCTTAAGTATTTTAATGGAAAGTTAAGTGGGAGGTAAAAAGGTGCAAAAGCAATGTGGATACTTTTTGTTTTGAGAGAACGGTGAAGAAAAGCCTATTTAAGAGTTTGGAGGGAAATCACAGACATCTCAGCTGGAGTTTCAAGAACCTGGACATACCGAGGATGTGCAATACAGCTAAGAAAGTCCTTGTGCTAAAACAGAGAAAATTTTAACTGGAATCTATACCGGTACTGAAATGTACTACAGTGATCTAAATTCATATTTTTATATGTAAATATGACTATCCTAAAATGGACAGCAAACTGTCCCAACCCAAAACTCATAGAGATCATAGAAGTATTATTAAAAGGAAGATGAGGGACATCAAACCAACGTAGATGACTTAAATGCTGTTATCAAAGCAATGTGGAGATATTTCCTGTAAATAACAAGAGGCTAACAGGCTCATCACTATGGTATATAGGTACTGTATGTATATGTATATAACGTACATATATATATTTATAAAACAGATTATTTTTTAATCAAAATCTTTTTATTGACATTTTAACATTATAACAAATGTGCAGGGCTGGATAATTGCTACAGAGACAAGGGATGGATACATATTACCATGCACAACTGAAGTGTATCAAAATAAATTTTGAAAAGGTACATAAATAAGTAAAAGAAAAAAAAACTGAGAGAAGAAAAGAAGAAATTGAAAAATGCAAAATAATCCTTTCCATGTCATCAGTTTAAAATCACCGTTAGACCAAAAGTTCAGAGTGTGTAATAAATGCACAGCATGGCTGACCAGTATTCAAGGGCCAAACCTTTAAAGGGTCTGGAATCCTTTTAAGGGAGGGGGCTCCACACCTTCTGAAAGTTCCTATTTGAATGCTGAAAAAAGTGTCTCATTGTCTCCAGTTTTGATATCCCAGAGCCATTGTGCATGGGTGGGAGGGAAAGTATCCTTCCACCTGAGCAGAATCGCTCATCGAGCCAGAAGGGAGGCAAAGGATAAAGTGCTTCGCTATAGTTTACTTTTTCTCCCCTCCCATGACCCCGAACAGAACTGTCCATGGATTCTGGTTTAATTTGATGTTTAATACCCAAGGAAGTTTATAAAAACCTCTGTCCAGTTATTCTAAAGGGATGAGCAAGACCAGTACATGTGAATGAGAGAGGCTAGTTACATTTTACACAATGTGGACTCACATCTGGTTATATGGAGGACTTTGTCTCTTGGTTGCTAGTTTTAACTGATTTTATTTACAGACTGATTGTAATAAAAATATACAGATCTCTTTGAAACAAGCATCTTTGTGTGTTAACATGGAAACCTAGAATAACTAAATCCTCCTGAACCCAGATGGATCAGCACAGTGGAGACAGTCATAAACAGTGGTCTGTTTTTAGTATTTATTTATGAAAGGAATGACAATCATACAGAATGAAGGAAAAAATGATGACTATGCAGCTAACAAAGGACAGGCAGAGAGGTTTGGGTGAGAATATACCTTCATAGGTATAGATGTAGATGGGGAGAACATTTCAATCAGGGTAAAGAACACAAGTTTTATAAGCTAGTTTGACAAAACTCCACACAAAGAAGCAAATGGCACCAAGAGTCTTTGGACCAGTATTCCAATTTTCATTGCTTTTCATCAAAACAGCCCCACTTAAGTTCAATCTCAGTTCAGAGTCTTCCATGAATTGCTTCTAACAGTGCAGAGCATGCTTAGCATTGGCAGCAGGTGCACTACAAACACATTCGTATTTCTCAACTTAAAGAGCATCTTTGAGCATCAAATATCAAGTCTTTTCACAGGTTCTCTCTTGGATTTAGATTTTTTTAACTTTGACTAGGACATTTTAACACACGGATATGCCTTGATGCTAAACTCCATTCATCCTCCCTTCAACTCTAACCAACCTAATCCTGGCCCTTCTTTTATTCTGGGGGTTATTTGTCCTGTGAGGCAGTTATCTTTTCAACAAAAGTAAAGCTCCAACATAACATACAAACGTTTTTTTTCTTGAACGTGTTTACAGCAGTGATCAAACACCAGGAGGAGGGAAAAGCAGAAAACATGATTCATTACTCCTGTCAGGGTGTTATCTGCACCAGCAGGAGGAGCCCCAAGTAAAGGCAGGCTGGCAGCTGTGTCGCAACACTGCAGCACTCTCTGTTTCCCTAAAAGCTATCAGGATTAGACGCTGTAAACAGATACAAGCAGAGGAAAAACCAAAGAGCCCTGCCGGCCAGTGAAGAGCCTGCAGTGATCTGGCAGGATTCTCCACCCGGAGGCAGCAGTGTGGAGGTGAATCCCTCCCTTTTTGTTGCTGCATCACACTGAGCTCAGCTGTCCTGCTGAGGCAGCTTCAACATGAATAGGCTCCTATTAGAAGAACTGATGGAGGTTAAAACTCAATATATTTCTCTTCTTTGATTCGTTCATCCATCCAGCTTTTCTTTCATCGTCTCCTGTAGCATCCGGCCGAATCGACAGCCAGCTGTTAGAAAGTCTCCAGAGGCAACAGAAGAGTCAAGTCCTCTAAACTTCAACTCCCACTAATCCATCCTTTATCTCAGCTCAGCACTGCTTTCACCAGACCACAGAAGCCTCCACTCATTGTTATTATGTGCAGCTTATCTAAGCATATCACAGGGAAAACAATTGCAGGAGGTTTTCAGTACAAACCAACTACTAAACAATATAACACAACTGCTTTGGCTTTAAACTGTTGGCTGTCTGTAGTTCTTGAAACCATCCTGCATTATTTCACTTATTTTATTAAGTTGATATTTCTGATATGGGCTATAGAACTACATGTGCTATGGTATCAGGGGATCCAGTGAGCTTGATATTGGGTCCTTTGAATCATTTGGATCCAAAAACTAAGAGGTTTGGAAGAACATTTCAGGTCACAAACTCTGCTGGAGCCTCCTTCTCCTTCTTGTTTGCTGATCTGAAGGTTTTCTTCTCCTTAAGGGAAACTTTTATTTCAGGGTTTATGCAGGATCTGTTGCTAGGGTAACAGCATACAGTCCTGGTTAGAACAGTGCTCTCTACACAACAGTGGTTTGTGAGTGAAGAACACAGTCAGAGGTGTTCCCATGGCCTCATGCTAAGGCTAACATGCTCATAATGCTAAATGCTCCTCCCTCATGACCCTCCCTGGTTTTAACACAGATTGGCTAATATATCAAACTGCAATATGTCTGTTTTCTTATGTACAAAGCTGCTACTTTTAAACAGATTTATTCAGAAATTGCTCCATCCATCTTTCTGGGTCACAGGAGCGCGGCTGCGTCCTTTTACAGGTTACCATTAGGCTGTTTGTATTGGTTTTAGCTTATACTGCTCTGTTTATTATGTGTTTTAGCAAATATGGTAATTAAAAACATCTACAGGTGGAAAATCAATGAAACTATTAATTAGTTTTAGATAAAAACAAGTAGCTTGAATCTGATGGTGAAGCCGGAGCTCAGAGTACAACGAAGTGGCCTCCAGGATCTTCAGAATTTAAATAAAAAGGGAGTAAATCTGATATGCATGAAACTAGTTTGTCACTGTGTGTGTGTTTTTCCTTGGTTAAAGAGAATTGTAAAACTATTGTTAGGAACCTACTGTTATGAAACTTCAAGTTTAAGAAGATATTTTTTTTATTTTATTTTTTACTTAACTTGTGTGTCATCATTCACATTTATTTCAGAGTGTGTCCAACCTTCCCGTGCTTGTGTTGCTACATCACTAGGAGCCCATAAAGACACCGATCTAGCGAGACAAGGGAAGTGATGCACTGCGCATGCTCAGTTTGCAACCAGTAAAATCTACTGTAGATGATGCGGTGATCTAATAAAAAAAATAATCTTCTGTCTTCCATAATATTTTTAGAGGAGAAAATGTTCAGGCTAAGTCGACAGTTCGAGGATTTCTGCAGGATGCGTAGCTTCTCTTCCTCCTCCTCCTGCTGCTGCTGCTCTCACTCAGGAGGAGGAGGCGGAGGAAAAGATGCAGCCTCATCAATAGCAAACTAGTTCGGATCCAGTTCAAACTAGTTGTGCTTTATTAGGCTGTGAGAGGATCCGCAGTTTCCCATTAAAAGCTACAGATATAGAGCAGAATGAAATAGAGAGAGCTGCACTTTCACAGCTTTATACAAACCATTCAGTTCATTTTAGACCTTTCTGCTCAACATTTATCATCTTTATTTAGTCATACTTTGGTGTATAAATGCACCCATTTCAATAAATAGATCCTTAATAATAATTTGATCATTAAAAAAATAATAAATTAATCATAAAAGATTTATCTGAGTGAGCAGCACCGGTAGCCTAACGGTTAAATACCGCCAGCATGTGATGGGAGACGACAAAGGAGCCGCTCCAGCATCATCATCATCATCATCATCACCATCCTCATCCAAACCACCGCTGCTACATTAAAGCTGCGGGTGATTAATTTGTAACCAGTCTACAATAGATAGTGATGGAAGGGGTAGCAAGGCGAAGATAATCTCCGTGTAGTGAGAGCTTTTTGGCAGAGGCAGGGTGGCGAGGCGGACTGAAGCCATGGAGGGATCACTGCAGTGCAGCAGAGCTGTCACTCACAGAGCCCCACTGTGAGTCTGGATTGTACATGCAAGTCTCTTCGGGGCTCAGTTTATCAAGAAAACCTTCTCTGATATGCATTAAAAAACCACATCAGGGGAAAAACAAAGCAACTAAAAACTGAGATAGGCGACTCATCCTCACATTATCTCCTTTTCAAAACACTTATTCTGTTAAAAACAATGTTTATATTAAATGATCTGCTGTAGCTCTCATCCTCCTAAGAACAGGACGCTCTTATTAAATAGTCATAGGGCTCTCTGCCCAGGGCCAAATGTGCTGGGAGGGCAGCCTGATATCAGTCTACTGGTCAAACATTATTCTGCTGTAAATCAGTAGATTTTTGGCGCATGGATTCACATTCAGTGTTTTTTATGTTGAAATCAATCTTTGTCCATAGATCATAAATTATTAGATGGATATTATTGACTTATTTATGCTTTAGATAAATATCATAAGAAAAAAAGACTTTTTAGAGTAAGTTTGAATAAAATAAACAAAAGGATTAATATTGTAACCTACTGTATCAAAGCTGTTCCTAAAATGCCAAGCATGAACCATCGATGTCTAGAAGAAAACTATGTATACAATAATGTTTTTTTTTTTTTAAAGTTTAGATAAAATTACATATAAATGACAATAATTTGCTAATTGTGGTACATTAATGATAATCTGGTATTTAATTTATAATGTGATGAAATGTTAAAGTGCGTATGCAATTTAGTTTTTTTTTCCTTTTCCATAGTCTATTAGCACACAATCAGAACTGACAGCATGGGTTTGTAATTATGCCAAACATATGATTGGGTAACCTGCAAAGAGGTTTAAACTAATCCTCTGATAAGTACAGTTGACAGATAGAAATAAATAGATGAGCTGCCGCCAGTGGTGGTTGTAGACCTAATTTATAGGGGGGCACTACACAAAAGAATGAAACAAACAAACAACAAAAACAAAGAAGGCAATAGTTCATTGTTTGAAATATCAAGTGAGCCAAAGAGTCATGGAAACCTAAGATTTAGCAGATAAAACTTGAGCCGGAAAGAAGATAAAAGTGAAGCAACTTAAACGTCATATCATCATAAAAAAAAAACTGTAAAAAAAAAAAAAAGAAACTGGTCCAAGTGACTAATCAGTTATGGTTTCCAAGTATGGAGGGAAAAATACATTTCCCATAGAATCCCTTCATAATATTTTATTTACTTTCTAAAACTTTTCACTCAGCTGCAAAGCAGTTCTGTGTCAGAATGAGAGGAGGTGTTTTTTTGTGCTTGTTTGGGATAGAAAATAATAGTTTCCATGACAGGCTAGACTCCTTCTCAAGGCTTATTCATAACATTTTACTGTTTTCTCCAAATGTCTGTAACTTGTTTTTTGAAGACCTTCACAGTTTTTGCAGGCTTTAAGTTAGTGAGAGAAACTTTGTCTAGTCAGACCAGGGCAGAACTTTGAGCTGTGAAAACTGATATATATATTTCTTTTTGTTTTCAACTTTGCACAGATATAATAAAGTGCCAAATGAGCGAACAACCATTGATCTAATTTATTTAACTGGATTGAATACTTTTTTTCTGAGACAAATGCCAGTGAATATAATAATTAGACATTTATTTAGCCCATGGGTGATGTAATGCAAGACATTTAAAGGGTTTAAAACTGCAATTAACAATCCACAAAGTGGATCATTTTGATAGTTTATATATTATCGAAACGTTTAATAATATAGATAAATGCATTTGTTGATTTATGCACTCTCAATTTTATGAAAGGGTAAAAATAAAAATATCTTTATCAAGTACTTTGAGTTATTGAAGGCATCAAAACATTTAGCCCTCAAAACTAACTACAAGTAATGACTTTCTGACTTCAGCAAAGTTTCAACTCTAATATTAATAATAATTGCACTTTCAAATAGTTGAAAATCAAAACGTTAATACTTCTACATCTAGAGGCAGAAATCTGTCCACATCAGTCGCGCTACTGAAGAAAAACGGCCTCTCTGCGCATCTCTCGCCATCTCCCTCCTCCTCTTAAGCCCACTTTCTCAAAATACATCCCTCCACAGCACAAACCAGCTTGTTCAGACCTGGCTCGCCCCTCATCCCCCTTCCTCCCCTCCCTCGCCGCCGGCATCCAATCTGAGCGTGCGGTAGGACCTCCCCAACCCCTGAACCCGCGTCTATACCCGCCCCTGCTCCCATATAAAACCGGCCCGGATCGCGCCGGAAAGTCTTGGTCTTCAGAATCGCTCAGGGTTGCAGCAGAACATCCCCCCTCCTCCGTCTTATCCCTCCCCTTTCCATCATCCTCTCACTGTTTTTTAAGGAGAATCTTTTTTGTTGTTGTTGTTTTTACGCATCATCCATCCTCACCCATCCGCCACACTCCCAAGAACTGTAGCGGAACCGTCTTTCTGCAGGCCACTTGCATGCATTGTTCGTCTCCCAAAATGGTTTGCGAGACTAAAATCGTTGCGGACGAGCACGAAGCTATACCGGGGACCAAAAAAGAGCCGATGATGTGGGGCTCCCCGGCGGGCCCCGCCGCAGCCGCCGAGCCCAAGGATGTGAGAAGGGATGCGGTGTTAATCCGCGAGTTCGAGCGCGCGGACCAGGAGGAGGTGCTGCGCATCTTCCACGAGGGAATCATGGAGCGGATCCCTAACACCGCGTTCAGGGGGATCAGGCAGCAGCCCAGGACCCAGTTCTTATACGCCTTTCTGACAGGTGAGCGGCCAACAGAGCCTCTAACAAAACCCACTTTATCACACAACTCCAATCTGATTCAGCTCTTTTTATTGTATTTTTTTCGTAATCATAAATATATTTCCCGATTATTAATTCAGCCTCTGCCGTTACGCAGAAATCTGTTGCAGCTTTAAACTTTGCCAAGCGGCGCTCTGCTCCATGCAGGCAACAAAAGGCATGCCGGGCGCATGGAGCATGTGTGGAGAAACTGATGGTGCTGATGCTGTGATCACATGTGACTTCAGAGAAAGAGGGAGTCAGTTCAAAGGATCGGCCCATAGGGTGCGCCCATTGCTCCGAAAATTAAAACAATACAAAGGACTGATAAAGGGACACAAATCACTCCAATACGCAGCTGACCCTTTTTTCTTCTTTTTGCTAATTTAAATGTAATCCTCATTATGATTTGATGACGTAACAGATATCCCCGTTACAGATTAGCCTCGAGGATCATAATAAAGTGATTAAAATATTAATCTTACTGTAATCTGTATTTTAAAAAGATTTTTTTTTGTTGCGGAGTAAATACTCAACACGCCATATGTCTGTTTCACATTGCGCCCCCTAGCGTTGCAGCTAACTCATAACCAATCACATCCAATCAAATTTATTCCAATCAATACCCGATTGACATCCAGAGATGTAAAGAGTACCCAGAAATTGTACTCAAGTAAAAATAGCACCACTTGAACAATTTCTTCTACTCAAGTATATATATATATATATATATTAGAGCAAACTAAAGAACTTCTACTGACAATATCTACTGTTCAGTGTATATTTAAGCTGATCTCTCTGAATGGCTCAAATCTCTTAGTGAACAGAGTAACCAAATATTTTAGTCATGTAGGGGTAGCAAAACTCAACAAGAATATTACTTAAGTAAAAATAAGAAATACGCTACAATAAAAGTACTCCTAAAAGTACATTTTTAAAATTGTTACTAAAGTAAAATGAACTAGTTACTTTACATCTGCATTTCCCTAAAGACATAAATAAATATAAACTCATCTCAGGATTCCTACACATCTTTCATGTCTTCACTCTCCACTTTTCCAGACTCTGCGGTTTAGTTTTCAATCTAATATGGAAGTATGAAAACACAAATTCACTCTGAAGTTACTGGGGATGTTTCTATGGAGGTCAGACTTTAGATAAAATATATGAGAATCAGAATGGATGGATGGTTGGTGGACATGAAAATTGATAGAACAATGTATGGATGATGAACACCTGCATAGATGGATGGATAATATGAAGATGGATGGTTGGATGATGGACAAACAGATGGAAAGATGTACAAATAAATGGATGGATACAAAACTGGAAACAAGTAAACAAAAGACCAAACCTGGATATTCAAGCATGTCTGCATCCAGAGCAGGATAATTATAGGATACAACCTGGAAACCGTGTAATTTAAGCTCCACGCTTCCTCAGAGTCTAGGAACCTCAGTCTGCCGGATGTCTAACCCTGCTCACCTTCAACTGTTTCTGTTTTATCATGTCAAACTGTTGTCCTGTTGTCTGTACGCACCTTGCTCTTCTGTGTCTGCTGTCGGATTCAAACCTCTGCCAAAAATCAAACATGTGATTCTCTCTTCTGACAGGTTTCGTTTACTTTTCTTCCATTTCTCCATAGTAATGTGCTTTTACGTGACCAAATCTGTCACGTTGACCTGCTGTGCACCGCTCATTCTCATGGGTGCGCGCTACTACTACAGCAGGAAAGTTATCCAGAATTATTTGGAATGTGCTCTGCACACGGACATGGCTGACATAGAGGCTTATTACATGAAACCCACAGGTAAGGAACGGCTTTTACTCAATAATTGTCTGACGGGTTTTGTGCAATTTGTCAGCAGGCAGCTCCACCACAAGGTCGCAAAAATGAATCGAACTGACCACTGACATCAACTGTCTAATTCGCCTGTGGAACTTTTAATTAGCAGAAGGGATGCTGTTACAGACAGGTTTACGTCAAACATGGTTTAGTTTAGTCTTCAGGAAGGGCAAAATGGTTAAACATGCAGGTCATCCTTGTGCTTTCCTTCCTCGTTGTTCTCACCCCTCCTCCATATGCATTTCTTACTCCTTCCCCCATCTGGCTTCCTATCCTCACTGCTCTTGGCCTCTGGAGTGGGGGTAGAGGGCATCGCAGGCCTATTGATTGCACAGAAGACACTGCTGATACTCCTTCTGCACTGAGCATCGAGGCTCATTTCCCCAACTAAGGTTTCTATTTGGAAAAAAAAGAAAATCAATCAAATTTTTTATTTTCATCTGTTTTTTTGGCCAATATCTAATAGATCTTCCCCCATTCCACTGCCTTTTCTTTGATGCAAAATACCTACAGAAAAAAAGCAGGTGTTAGTTAAGCCGGTCAATCGCCTTCCCATTATGTTCTGCTCTCTGTCACTGGGCATAGTGGCCTGGTAATCCACAGCATACAGTTGTAAGTTAGCATTCCCATTATTGCTGCAGAGCTGGGATGGTTCAGAAGGGTTCAGGCACCGCTGATCCAGGACAATGCTGATGATTACAGCCCTGTATAACCGAGCAGATCTAAAAGAGATGAACATTGTTCCCCCAGTGAGCAGTTCTGATGCTGAGCCACAACCCTGCTTTAATTCATCCCAGCATGTACAAAACAAAACTGATCAAGTTGCTTTTGTCATGTTACAACCAACAACTTCTGCATTTATTTCTTTTCATAAGATAAATCCCAAAAAGGACGCATGATTTATTTGAAGGGATTTTCCATAAATAGTTTTTTACGGATCTTTCATCCGTATTTTTCAGAGCCGTTTAGATAAGAGGGGTCTGACAACACCACTGATGACAATGGGCAATATTTCAGAGCAATTTAAATTAGAGAAACATTTAGAAAACATATTTTTTATTTTTAGAAAAAAAAAAAAAAATCAGAAAAGGTCCACGCAGAAGTTTACCAGGATCTGTTTTCTTTTTAGTGTGGTAGAGCGAGCAAACAGAACTATAATCAAAGCTTGCATTCTGCCATAAGCTTTATAGTTTCAAAGTAGGCAAAACTCTTCACTGCCAAAACTCAAAACAACACGAGTAGCATAAAACTGCTACCATGCTTATTGTTCCCCAGCTGCTAATGTGCTAAAAGCTTCGCACTAACGGGACAGTTTTAACTGACCGTGTTTCACCCGTAGTTTTCAACTTTCCATCCATCATTATTAATGATGGATGTCAACAATTAAGGGTCAATAGTTTGAACAGGATAGCGGTCGGTGTGACAGGGTTCAATGGGAGTCTTCACAAGGTTATTCTGGCTAAAATAACCCCAAAGCGAATCCGAAAAAAATCATTTAATGAAAAGACTTAGCACATTTAAAACAGCATGCATAAACAAACTGAAAGTCTTTACAGATAAAAGTCATCACTAACATGCGCGGCTGAGGCTGTTTTTCACATTTCCTTTAAATTTTACATTAATACGGTCACAATTTTCTTTGTAGTCCAACAGCAAAGCATAAGCAGAGCTGATTCTGAAATTTATTTAAAGATGAAATCTTTGACCCTTTAAAAAAATCCAACTAACAAGAAACACCAAATCTAAAATGATTTCACGGGTCTTAATATATTCTGTATGTATAATCAGGTTGCTTCGTATCTAGCTTCGATATAAATATTGACCCTTAAAGTGGTCAAGAAGGTGAAATATTACAAATTATTCAGAACATGGGGAACCTACTGAAAAACAAAGAAGAATAGGATTTCCACTTTAGGACATAATCTATTGATGCTCTCTTCTCTTCGCTCTGAAGCTAAGAAGTAAAAGCAAAACCTTTTCTGCTCCATGCAACCCCTGCTGTACTCAACCACTGTCTGGTGTAAAATAGATCAGAGGAAATGGGAGAAAATGTTTGAAGGAAAGGAAGGACAACAGAAGAGGGAATGTGAAAGATTAATGTTTGTGTGTGTTAGGGTAAAGAAATCTGGAGTTTCCTGGTTACCTGCTGGATAAGGAGAGACAATTCAGATTTCTCAGCTCATGTATCTCTCTTCTATCCTTTCCTGCTGTTATGCTGTATTTTGATCTTCTGTATTTCCTTTCCTTCTCATCTCTTTTTAATTGATCTTTCATCTACTGTTAGATCCAGACAGAAAGGAGGCGTTTTTTCTTCTTACAGCCAAAGAAAAGTCCTCTAAAGTGTTTATTCATGGCAGGATGTAGGAACCCGATTAAAACAACAACAAAAAGATGGCATTTACAAATGCAGATTTTAAAAAAGCATTAACATCTAAATCAAACCGATATGCATTTCGGTAGTCATGAGGATGGGCAAGTTTGAGTAGATGATGCGCTAGCATCGACTCTTTGCACATGTAGCCTTGTGTAGCATGATGCCATCACCAGCTAATTTATAGCACACAGACTCTACTGCAATAAAATATCGGATTTCTACACATGTTGCACTGACTATAATAAAGCTATTCAGACTTTTGATATGCTGTGCATAGACTCTGTCTGCACCGACAAAGATTTGCTCACCTCAGCATGCTGAAAGCTTGAAATAGCTAAAACGTTTTAGTACAGCTGATCCGTCTATGAACAAGTAAGAAAAAACAAAAAACAAAAGTAAGCAAAATCTGTTAAACTAAATAGTAACAGACCCCGTCCTGATACAGTGAGCACTCGTTTTTTGGCCGGGTTACATTACAAAAATAACCCATGATAGGCAAAATCCGTGAAGTAGTAACCTTTTTTTTTTTTTTTTAATTATTATTCAATGAAATATTCCAGAATACATTGAAACCAGAGAAAAAAAACTTTTTACACGCCCAAGTATTTGTTTAACACATAAAAGTACTCTAGAAATGTTTTGTTTCTTTTTCTTTTTTTTTTTTTTTTTTACAAATAACTACTGTACTGTAAATTAATCATTTTAATCATAAATACGAACTGAAGGCTTCAAATTGCGGAGATCAGGACCGCCCCCCCGCGACCCAAGTCATTGGATTAGAAAAGGAGAAAATGAAAAATGATTATAAAAAAAAAATACAAAGTACAGAAGGATACTTAGTGACTCGCGTGTATTTCACTGCTCTTCTGACTGAACCGCTGCATCCTGACTTTGCTCTGTAGCGTTTTTTTTCTTCTAAAGCCCAAATATGTGTAAATATTAAACCACAACGTTATATTGACACACAGGTAGAGAAGGGGAGAGTCTGTTTAGCCAATCAGAATGCAGAACACAATGCACGATGCAAATCCGTGAAGCAGCGAGACCGTGAAAGATGAACCGCGTTATAGCGAGGGTTCACTGTATAGCAAAAACTTTTTATAGAACATCATTCAGACATGATAAGACTTGATTTTATACAAGCTCATGCTTCAATTCTTCATAAACGGGGCCTTGTTAGATGCATTCTTGGACACACGGCACACTCAACTACATTAGAACCAGCTTTACGCTAAAGTTAGCATAAAGCACCACAAAAACATCTGGTCTATGATTAGAAAATGAAATTATGCTTAAACATTTAATTAAAAAGAATTTTAAGAACTACTTTTAGTGAGGCTACAGGATTTTCACTTAACTTTAAAAAAATAATAGAAAATTATCCTGAAGGACCAAAATAGAACCTTAAACAACTGATTAAAATTGGTTTAATTACCCAGTTTTTAAAACTGAATTCCCATAATATAAATCATCACACATCTGTAGTCAGACTGTAAAGACACCAAAACTACACTTCTTTTTCTTTGTCACTGAACACAATTGTGTCTGGTTTATCCAAAAGTAGAAATCGTTAATAATGCACCGAGGCCTCGTTATTCTACTCTTATGTTTTACACGGTCATTAAATCAATACTTAACTGAGGTGTCGTGGAGAGACTAAATGATGTGTCATCAGCAGCTTCATTAATTGTCAGGGAGATTTTTCTCAGTACCCAGAGTCTCTGTTGATAAATTAAAAGAATTAATCATCACATAAGAGCAATTTAAAGCTTGCTGTTATGTTAAAGAGTTATGTTTGCAAGCCGAGTCAGTTGAATCATGACCTTGGAGTTATTATTGTCTGGTGGCTTGATTTTTTTTTCTGTATCTGTCATGTTTAACGTTTTTATGCCACAGATGGATACAATGTAGTGCATTATTGTGATATTGAAGGAAAATCGTGTTTTTTTGTTTGTTTTTTTACGAATAAAATCAGAAAAGTGCAGCGTTCATTTTCTGTTTCAATGAAACCCAAGTAAAATACACTTAAACTTGTGGTTCTGATATCAATAAAGGTGGAAATATTCAGATATGAATACTCTGGAAAGACACTCTGATGCTTTTTCAACATGTGGAGGAAAACGTTGACATGTAAATAATGGACTGGATAGTTTAAGTGTAACGCTTGTGAAAATCGGAGCCTGCAGGCAAATCAACCCACCTGCTTTTGCCTGCCGATGGGCAGCGAGGCTGAAATACTGAGAGAGAAGCGCACAAAGGGAGTGCTCCTAATGGACATTTCAAAGCAGCAAGAGAGAGTCACAAAATGCAAAATGTCACCCATGAAGGCATCAATCTTCTCCGCGAGATAGTTCAGGCTTCAACAGCCAGAGCGATGAAAACGAGTTCTGTCTTAAATCCTCACCTCTCGGCAAATGAATTATTTATTTCTCAGGGTTTTTCTGCACATGCAGACAAGGTCCGACTGTCCACTCTCATTTAATGGTGGAGGAAAAAGAAACTGCTGATGTTTGAGTTCCCTGTGCAGAGCTGATCCAGTCGTTCAGCATGCACTTTGACCTAAAGCGTAGGCGGCTTCTTGGAGCGTGCACCAAGGATGCTGCATATATTAAGAGCATCGCTGGATCATTTTTTAATGTAGAAAATTTAAAAAAAAAAAGCATATAAATGAAGAAGTTTCATCAAGATATCAAACGCTTATAATGATAATAGTCAGATGCAAATAAGAAGCAAAGGAGTGAGCAGCCATCCTGAGCGTGCTCACGCAACATCTGTCTTCCTGTGGAAGAAGATTTACAGTGAGGTCTAGTCTGGACGAAACGCTTATCCACCAAATTAGCCTTGTAGGTTTGGTCTAAAGGAAACAAGTATAATCCTGTTAGCTATTTAATCCAACCCCTGCTCCTCTATGTGTTGTAGTTAGGGGGGATTTTATACCAGCTTCCAGTCAGACCATCACAGAGTGTTTGACACTCCCACACTGACACCAGCACAGTGTGGTAATCTGTTCTTCATGTCGGATGGATTACAAACGATCTCCACTGCTCTTCCTCATTTTCTCGCTTTCACTCGCCGCTTCATTTATTTCATCTGTTGAACCTCGCCGCCGCTGTAATAACGGCAGATTATTCATTACTCTTTCCTCCCCTCTTTCTGCTTAGACGTCCTTGCAGCAATGGCGGGTCGTTGTAGGCCCATCACAATTACTGTCAACACAGAAGATCCTGCAGTTCTTTCTTTCTTTCCCAAAAGACATGAATAATTTGTATTTTTCAGACCCCTTTTCTCTCCTCTTCCATGTGTGTTTTTGTTCTGAGTGAGTAGCTCATTCATTCAACTTACACACAAACACTGAACCTCTAACTATAGTAAAGCTGTGTTGGGCTCCTGCAGCTGCTGAGCTGCAACAACAGGGACCTTAATGCTTCAGAAAAAAATGGTGTCCCTTCACATGCCTGTGCAGACAGCTAGTGATCTGTCAAACTAGTGTGGAGAAAACAGGGAAAATAAATGGAGGAAACATTTTTAAAACATTTATAGCTAAAATTTACTTACAAATTATAATATCCTTGTCTATATTTATATTTACTCTATATTTATATTTCCTTTCACCATAAAGGTCTTTGAAATCACGAGGAACAAATAAAATGTTCATTGTGTTTGGCCTGGTATCATAGTCTAGCAGTACCGCCATGCTTCACTGTCATTACAGCTTTTTTTTTTTTATATACATTTTAAAGCCAGGTGCACAGATACAACTTTCAGTCTCAGGTTACTTTAGCACTCGACTACAAACATTAAGAATGATTTAGTTATTCGGAATCTGTACCTCTCTGGGACCTTGACATACTAAGACAAGGAAACCAGCCAATGCTAAACATGTTGTGTTTCTAGGACTGTTAAAGATAGTGGACCTTTGGAAGTAATATTTGTAGTTTTATTAAAATGAATCATTATTATTGTTCAAGTATTAGAATAAGGTAGAAGGGACCAAACTGAAGTTTGAGTGTAAATAAAACAAAAGTTTCCTGGTAGAGAATTAAGTGTTGAGTCATATATATGATCACTGTGTGTTTTCCTCTGCAAACTCTTATGCTCTCTATGCAAAAACAAACAAAATATAATTTGAAATACTATTCAAATAGCATATTCCCAACAATTAAACTGTTATATTAGATTTCTTTTTCCAAAGAAGCACTGAGCTCCCTATTAATGTTTCTGGAATTGACATAAAATATGGTTGATATATTTAAAAGCCAGTAAATATAGAGCTGTCCCTTGAAAAGGAGATAATATAAACAGAAACCAACGTGGAGCTGAATCATTATTAAGTTTCCTTTGAGAAATAGAAAGAAAACCAAACAAGCAGATTCTTTAAATCCAGGTCGGTTTGGTTACTGCAGCCTTCCTAGAACAGTTATGTGCTTCCTGTAGGTTCTTATATGATGTTAGCTTAGAGGAAGATATATAAACCTCCCTGGAGGCGGTGGTCAATAGGCCACTTTAACTTGCTTGAATAAGAAACGTACAGGGGAAAAGGAGAGGGATGAGATGCAAAGGTTCAACTAGTTTTCTGTTCTCTCAGTGTGGCTCTTTGTCCCATGTGATGTGAGCTATCTATCTAAGACACAGGGTTAAGTAATGTGCACCATCCTTTGAGCAGAGAGGCAGAGCGCTGCTTGCTGTCCTCGCTGTTGGCACAGGATCAGTTCAGACAGATGGTCAGGAGCTTTTTTAATGGAGGCGTAACCCTCCCTTCCTCAAAACAGAAGCATCATATCAGTGCCGGGGCAAAAGAGTTGACATTTAACTAATGATAAACTTGTGTTTCATAATATAAAAGTTAATTCTGAGAGTTTTGAGAGGATTTTAAGTTAAAGTGGTCTTTAAAGGGCAATAATATCTATTCAATAGCAGCAACACCTGATCTGCATTCATGTTTTTGTCCTTTATTTAAATCCTTTTTCTTTTCTGAGTGAAATAATAATTAAAAAATAAGTTTAATACATCTAAAAGACAAGGAGTAGGTACAAACTTTATAGATATCGTGCATTCTTCTGATACACAAAGGCTTAAATACATACACCCCCCTGTGATGATTAGTAAACTGATCCTAAACAAGAAGTAGATGACACACAACTGGTCAAATTACCACAGGGTTTAGCTCATCCATTACAGAAACATTCATGTTAAACTGCAGGGGGTGATGGGGCATTGCATGAATGTGATGGAAGAAGAGGACTAGATCCAAATAGTTAAAGGAGGACAGAAAGAATGGAAAGAAGGTAGAGCACAAGAAGTGAAGCATGAGGCAAGAAAGTACCGATTATAAGGGGGGAAAGTAAAGCAGTACAGAACGTATGAAAGTCAGAAAGATTGGAAAGGACACAAGGAAGGAAAGAAGGAAGAGTGGTTGGATGTCAAGTATGACAATCTGCAAGGACACTGGGAAGGAGGCAAGGATGGAAAATAGACTGGAATAAAACAAGTTTTTTATTTTTTTTTGTCAATGCTTGTTCTGATCCATCTCATTCCAGGCCCTATGGGTTATTATAAATGAACTGTGTATTTCCCTAAGGTAAATTTTATGACTAGTCAGTTTCTTTGCATGGAAGCGTTTTTTATCTTTAATATCCAAATATGACCTTTAAAGCTGTTTTTATTCAATCCGTGTAGCGAGGATGTTTCTCACATAAGCCCTTTGTAGAAAGGCAAGCTTCAGCGAGAGCATACAGATTAGTGAACCACTGTCTGCAAGCTTGGAGGGCAGGAAGAAACATGGGATCGCCTGCTGCTGCACCCCACACATCACAAAAGGTTTTATTCGGTGACGGAGATGTCCGGATCGGCTTAACGCAGGCCTGCAGATGCAACGAAATCACAGCGAACAGCTGGGACTCCAACAGGAGCTGATGTTATCATCAGCTGTTTCTATGAGTGACAGAGTGAGATGCTCGACTGAAACAAATGACAGGAGGGAGGTTGTTCAAAGAAGACAGAGAGAGAGAGAGAAGCAGGACAGCAGGTCCAGAGCCCTTATAGGATCCTTATAGGATTTAAGTTATCTGTAGCAAACAGATGGTATTTTGGTAAAAAAAATAAAAAAAAAACAAGGTTACTGAAGTCAACACATGACGTTATTCAAAGGGTATTTAGATATAGTTACCTAACAATAGAAAAAATGAAAAGGTCAAGTTTATAACAAGGCTGCTCTACTTCTTATGCAAGTTCTTCCTGTTTAATCTTTATTATCATCTTTCGGAGAACATTTGAACTCACTATTATCAATCTAAACACCTTAGAAACATATTAACCGTCAAGAAGCTGATGCTTTATCTTGTGTGGTTCTTATGGTGGAGCTGGATAATCTGCTGACAGGTTGCTCTGACCTTGTTCCAAAGTCTTCTGGTTTGTATTTATTTCAGAGATACGACACGTCTCCTACACGGTGCAAGCTGGTTATATTCATTTGTGTATCTTTTAATTTGTTGGATATGACAGTAAAATGAAACAGATCAAAAACGGTTTCGTTTTTTTTTTTTTGCCAGTTAAGTCAGTATTAGTTTCTTTGCTTTCCACTTAGCCCCTGACTCCACATTGACCATCTGTAATCCCAGATCTTTTAATCAGTGGAGTCTTAATGAATAGCTAATGTCATTAGACAGTAGAGAGTGGTCATTAATCAAGTCCCTGTATACTCCCCTCTGGTTTTCATTCTTGTGTTTTAGGCAGATTTAACCCAATGCCATTAAAATGTGGGAGCAGGGTGTTCCTCCCCCTCCCTCTGCTAACAGCTGCTGCACATCCAGTTATTGCAATGAACCCCTGTGCTTGTTGACCTCTGGGAGTTTTCCGTTAAAACAAACATCTTTTGCATTTCGCTGTATAATATTATGAGTCTATTTCTTAAAGAAGCTCACATTATAAAATGTTAGTGTTATGTAAAATGCAGTCAAAGGTTTTATAATGTTTTTTGAGTAGCAATATGCGGGTAATTACCGTGTAATTGGATGTGTCCCTCTGCGAAACCATTTAAGATCAGGCTTTTCTTTTCAATATCAATAAACATAATTCTTAAAGAGACATTTTTAATGAAAAATACCTTTAAAATAATGTCTTTATTTGACCCTTTTACAACTAAAACATTGTTTGATGAGCAGACTGACACCTAAGTAGTTTAGCGCCGATGCGTCTATAATCAAGGCGTTTTGTGGAATCGACCGGCAACCAGCTCAACTCAGACAGAAGTGGGAACTCCACAAAAGGTTAAACAAACAAACAAAAAAAACTTGTCAAGTACGAGAGCGAGCTACAAGAACGAGCAGAAAAGTGCTGTAGTTCTGTGTTTTGGCCACAGGTGGCAGTATCATTAGAAAAATCCACAATGCCTCTACGTTATTACCTCCAACAAGGAGGTTATGGTTTCGGTAGTGTTGGATTGTTTGTCTGATAGCAACTTTACAGAAAAGGTTATCGACGGATTTGCTTGAAAATTTTACCAAAGGTGTGTCGTGACCTAAGGACAAATCCATAAACTATTGGTGGTGATCCAGATTAGGATCCCGCTGCCACAATGAGGTTGAACTACTGTGGTTGCCAGACTCAGTGGTTTGGAGTTAGTGTAGTGGCAGGGTTGGTCTTTTTCCATTTTTAACATTTGCAAAGAAAGAAAGAAAAAAAGTCCAGTTTTGCATGAAAATAGGCACTAAATTATAAAGAAATTGGGTGTATAAGGCAGGGAACAGGCTCATTGGCTAATGCTATGAGCACGGCTGAAATAAAACCGGATCAAGAGAAGCTTCTTACTCTGTGGTTGTTAAAAAAAAAAACTATTTTTGAAACTCTTCAAAGGTTTAACTTCTTACATTTTTTGTATAATCAATAAAATCAACAACCAACAGAATGGGACAGAGTGAAAAAAGCTAAAATATGTCTTTGCTTATTTGATCATTTTAGTTTTCCTGTGAATCTGTCTGTCTGTAATCTGATCAAATTTCTATTTTCTTCAACCAGGCTCTTGTTTCTGGGTGGCAGTTCTCGATGGACGTGTCGTGGGCATCGTGGCAGCGCAGGGCCACGAGGACGACAACACGGTCGAGCTGCGGCGGATGTCGGTGGACTCTCGCTACAGGGGCAAAGGGATCGCAAAGGCCCTGGGCCGCCGGGTTCTGGAGTACGCCGTGCGAAACAACTATGCGGCGGTTGTCCTCGGCACCACTGCCGTTAAACTGGCCGCCCACAAGCTGTATGAGTCGCTGGGCTTCTGCAGGACGAGCCAGAGCGAGGACTACAGGCTACCAGGGATGAGCCGATCGCCGCTGGAGAGGCTCTTCTTTCAGATCCGCCACAGCCGCTACCGCCTGCAGCTCCGTGAGGAGTGAGAGGTGATGGAGGGAGATAGAGATGGAGGAGGGGGAGATGGAAAGGAAGGAGAGAGGGACGTAGAAAGAGAAAGATCAAACACCCTCCTTCACCTTTGAACCCCAACTGTATCCTCTCCTCCAACAGCTTTTATTTATTTTGTGTCATTCTAGATATGTTTGAGTAACACTTTTACTATCTTATGGTGAAGTCACTAATGTTTTTCTATCGTTTCTTGAGGTTGTTTTTGTATTTTATATTTACTCTAATGGAGTATATATATTTTTTCAGTTTCATTAACCTATTTTTTTTCCATTCTTATCCCTCCCTGTGTCCTGGAGAAATAAAACGAGGCACTTTTGGGTGATATCTAACTGGCATCTGGCATTTGACCCCAGAGGATGTGGCTCAGATTAACCCCTCCCATGGCTGCAAAATTGAATGCAACAAGGAAAATGCATTCTGCTGCAATGCAGGGGGTCGGACAGGAAGGGGCGGTGGGAAAAAAATGTTCCCTTGACAAGGAAGGAAAAAAAGAGCTTACCGCCTGGGTAAGAATGTGTAAAAAAAAAAAAAGAAAGCCTTTAAATTAATGCGTTCTCATCTTTTATATAGTTTTTTAATTATTACTTTCTGAATATCAATATTAAAATGATGAGGACTCCATCTTCAACACTTTGCTAAATAAATAGTATCTAAAGGGCAAATTAAGTTAAACTTTCTTTTATATTTTAAAATAAGACTCTGCCATGAGATCCCATTGCAATCCTCATCTCCCAATTAAGGAAAACCATCCGACATCTACCTTCACTTTAATGGCATCAGCTCTTCGATATCTCATTTTGAGGAAGATAAATGCATCATTTTATTTAAGAGTTTTTTTTCTTCTTTACACATCTTTACCAGTGGTGGCAGCCAGACAGCTTAGAGAAGTCATTTGAAAGCTGGCCTCTGTTTTAAGAAACCATATTGAAGAACAGTGAGAGCAGATTCCCACGGTGAGATTTAAGGACGGCAGGATGGTAACCAGAATATAATGAGTTCATCCTGTTCGCCTTTTTTCCACTGTGACCCGCCTCTCTAGTTCTTCCAAACCAATTTTCAACTCTGTTTTTCTTGTTTTCAAACAATTCAGTCAACGAGCGCCTCGTTTTATCTCTCTGGTTTTGCAGACGGGTTTGTGGTTTAAGGTGAGGGGAGGATGGAGCTTTCTTGCGTTCCTGTGCATACATGCGATCACTGAGGGCTCGTCACCGTGTATGTATGTGAATTCACGAGGCAGGTGTGTTTTACGTCACACCACCCCTCCGTAGAGGGTTCGATTATTGTTTTTTTTTTTGGGCTAAAAGTGAAGTATTATCTAACTTAAACGACTTTATATGTGTGCTTATAAATTGTTTACTGATCAAATCAAGTTAAAGTCTAACAGTTTGAATACATTAACAGCCTAACTGAATAAAATAATTTGTAATTTTCTAACTTTAACGAAGCTCCACGTTTAAATATGCAAATTTTACTGTTAAAACTACAACAATGACTAAGTAGCTGCAGTCAAACACTTATCACACATTCAGGTTATTGGGTAAAAACGTGACAACTTAGCAATACTTTGAAATGTACAGTTATGTGACTGAGCACAAATTTCCAAAACCAGTATCAGACCCCATGTATCGGCATGAGCGTCCCTCCTGTGTGTTTTTACTATGTATAGAGCTGAAATCTCATGTAGCAAACGTCAACGTTTCTCTTGTTGCTGCTTACTCCGACCCAACAACCAGCAGGAGATTCAGCGATCCATGACTCTGAGCCTTTAGTTGTGTCATCAGACCTTTTTATCATGTTAAATGTACAGCAAAACATAACAACAACAAAAAAAGCACATAAGGAGAAAAAAAATACATTTGTCCCAAATCAGCACCATACCTCACTTTCCTTTACCCTCCTTCCTATTCATGAATCTGTCTGCAACCCTGGGCTGGACCAAAAAGCCCAAATACCCATAACCTTCTAATCCCTGCATGAGCCCCCCTTTAAGCCTTGCTGGAAAGCTTTAATTACTTCACTTTAAGTTGTTGGACCAGTCCAAGACCCGCTTCCCAGTCTGGGATCGGTGTGAAGACGCCTCTGCATCTAGGGGACAGAGTGGCGTCAGGTGGCACGTGATGTATTGTTGTGTGAGCATGGGTGGAGTAGGAGGCCGAGAGCGACAGATTTAGTGCAGAAATATAGCGACTGCCAGGACAAGCTTGTGGCCACTAGCTCCCCGACTGTAGAACGCAAACAACAATGCAAGTGCGGCATGCCCTTAGTACCCAGTGTGTGTCCGGTGCCTGCCCTGGAAATGCATAAGGGAAAAAAAACATGTACTATACGAAATATACATAAATATATATATCTATATAT
>JAUZNJ010027934.1:0-16450 GCA_034780135.1 Jordanella pulchra
ATATACACACACACTGTATATATATATATATCTATATATTTATATATATATATATAGATATATCTATATATATATATATAGATATATAGGTATATATAATCAGCTTCTAGTATCACCTTTGAAAGCTATTGGAAGCAGCAACCCAACACTACTTGAATATGTGCTTTAAATCTTCTACCTAGTAACCCTGAGAAGAATTTTATCACAAGGAGGGACAGACACAAACACACGAAATGAGGCCACACTAAATGTTTGTCATTGTAATCAGTTTTTATTATCATTTTGAGTTTGTACCATTTGTAATTCAAAAGGCCGAGGTGCATAGTCATGGAGGGAGCATGAGCAACATGGTCACAAAGACAAACAGCTGAACATTTACAGAAAAGTTGACCAAGGAGTACAGGGTTGCAGATTTGCTTTGCTTATGTGTGTTAAATTCACAATTAGCAAATTTAAACTCCACACCAAAGTTCTATAATTTCTACAAGGTGTTTGGTCTCATGTTGCTGCCTAAGGTATACAGTGGTGTAATAAAACGGTTGTCTTTATTAAGTCAGATGTGTTAAATGCTGAAGTAAATCTTCTGTGAAAAAAGTGGAATTGATCAGTTTGAGTTTGTTCTTTTTAATACATCGGGTTAGCTTGCCTTAGTCTCTTTAATTTCCTTATTACACATATTAAGTAGCTCTTTCTATTAAATTTACTCCCTTTAAAGTAAGACTTAGATAAATTGTTCTTATGTTTCAAGGCATTGTTAGGTCGGTGATTTAATCATATGATCTTTGTGGAACAGAGCTCTAACTTACAGCTAAAGCACTATTTACTATCTGCCAGTTGCCTTAGTTAGACAAATGTTTGTTCTTTTAAATATCCCCAAAAATAGGCTAAGATGCCAATTACAGTTTATCAAAACAAAACTAACATTACGAATGTTTTTACTCAAGTGTAATAAATGCACGCATGTTAAAAAAAGTCACTAGTAAAAGTGACATTACTAAACCATTAAAGGAATTCATTTTCAGAACTTTCTAAACAGTTTAAAAGACAAATTAAAATGTTTGGCAGTTTCTCTTTTTTCACCATTAACGAATGAATTTACTGACTAATCTTTGCAGCTCTAAAGTGGAATGTGGGAGGCAGAGAATAGATGTCAGACTTTTGGCTTGGCAGTGAGACTTTCACCTTCTCAAACTGCAGCAATTTGTACTGAGAAATGTTTGTAATACAATACAGAAGCTGACAAAATTACAGTGAGTTTTCAACCGAGTAAAAGAAGTTTTTAGAGTTGTGTTCTTGTAATAGTGATGTAACAACAGCAGACGTGAGACTCTTGGACTGGCAGTATGAGTTTCAGCTGCTCTGGCAGTAAGAGCGATACCAACTCTATTTAATTACAGTGGCCACCCAGAACTCATGACACTTGGTTAATATAGTGACCCCCAAACTGTTTACAAATTTTCATTTCTCACTCTTAGCTGTCAAATGGCAGCTATTTGCCAATAGTCCAACATATGTAGAAACTTATTTCACTTTCTTATACATGTGTTGTACACTTACACTTATTTTGCGTTTTGTCTTTTTAAATATGAATATCCCTTTAATTTGGCACAAAAAAGGAGATTTTTTGTCTTTTGTTATAACTTGAATCTTTACACAAAGCAATAGCAATAAATGCAACACTGTTGTATAGCTGTGTACTGTGGTGGAAGTAGTTAGTGATCTTATCACATAGATAATTATTAAACATACATTTCTGCTTGCACTATAAATGACAGCTTTTTTTCTACATGCTGCAATCCTAATTTTGCTAATTAAGATACACTAAATGCATCTTGCTAATTAGGATACATTAAATGCATATTACATTGACTTGCCAAACATAGAAGATAGGTTAAGCTTTTATCTGCCACTAGGTGGCAATCATACTTTTGCTGGGTCCTATTTGACCACTGCAGAAGTTGAGTTGAGGGCACACACTGCACTGGAGCAATTAGTATGAGCTGACATCTGCAGAGTTCTACTATCCTCGACACAGGTATTTCACAGAGGAGGTGTGAAAATATCTCAAAAATACACATAATAATACAGAAAAAAACCCAAAAGAAATGTTTAAAAAAGTCTCAATGATAGGGAGGTTGACACAAATTACAGTACAGATGTAAATTGAGCTTTTCATCAATCAGGACTAGTTTTAAAGCAAGAGAATGATAATGTTTTGCTAAATCAGAGCCACTCTAAAACCACTTCATGTACCTTAAAAAAAACAAAGACTTGACTAATAAGCACATTTTTGTTGCTTTTCTTTGATTAGTTGGAGTTCACAATGTTCATTTAGAAAAAAGACACAAGGTTAAAGGTTACAGGGTTTCTGCGGGTCACAAAATGTCTTGCGGGTCACAAAATCCGCTATATTTTGAACCTTAATGTCTTAAAATTTTCCAGATTGTTATTCATAGGCTTCAAATACACAAGCAATGTTTCTTCCATTTGCTTTCTTTTTTCTTATTCTTTAGATTTGTCTTTTTTTGTTTAAGTCCGAACTAAAAACTTAGGGTGTCATTATTCTTTAATGCTATCATAAGGGTCATGATGCAGAAAAGCCGTGGAAAAAAGTATTTATTGACTGGCATCTAGCTGTCCCTGAAAAACTGCAAGAGGAATCTGCTTGTGAAAGAGTCTATATCAGGCTTCCTCAAATTTGGCCCTTGAGGTCAGTTTTCCTGCACATTTTAGATGCTTCTCTGCTTCTACGTCTGAATACCATTGTTAAGTTATCTTCTCGGTATGCAGCCAAGTTCTCTAGAGTCCAGCTAATGACCTGATTATTTGCCTCAGGTGTGTTGAAGCAGAGACACATTTAAAAGGTGTAGGACGTCGGCCCTCGAGGACCGTAATTGAGGAGGCCTGGTCTATATCAATGGGATCAATCTTACAATAAAGGAAAAAAAAAAAACAGCTTAAAATTTGAAATAAACATAAGTTAATTTTAGCATAAATTCCTAAAGATTATGGTTAGGTTTTACGATCAAATGAAATAAACATCATAGAGATGCTAAAAGACCTTAAATTGTTAAATATAATAATAAAACTCACAGAAACCCTGAATGACATAAAATATAGAACAGTCTTTTTGTGAAAAACGTACTTTATCCGTAATGCTAATGAGAGGGTCAGACATTACACAAACAAACACATCAACTCCCAGTATTGCTTTCACTCACAGGAAGACGTTGGATGTAAATGTGCACCTTTTTTGTTAAGGGATCTGTAAAGGAAGGGTTTTACATTTGTGCCTGGATGTTCGTATGTGTTTCAGCAGAGCATCCCTAACATTCACATTTTAGAGTTTATTAAAGACAATGTTACTTACAACACAGTCATTGCAATATTACCTGTTCCTACAGGCTTACATCCAGCTTCACTTTAGTTCTAAGAATATAAATGATTTTGCTATCCATTTACACTGAGCAAAAGTAAATCTACTGTAAAGACAGCATGTACTTTAAATTGCCAAGGGAGTAACTACTTAAACCATTTTTGTTCATGTGTTTGAAGCATCTGTGTTGCATTCATTTAGTGAATGAAATCTAATTGTCTGAACTCATTTAGAAAACTAAGAGACACATTTATCCAGATGGTATTCAAGTGAACACATCTGTCTCCTCAAGACATTCATAACAACTAAAAATCCTCTTAATACACGGCATTGCACGTTGCCAAACAGGATCCTCTCAACAGCTTAAATGGCATATTACAAGACTGAGTTGGATAGTAAGAATGCTAACTGCATCAGTGAGAAGGGTTGCTGGTAAATGAAAGAGAGATTCGGAATCCATTTATAACATCAAGTGCAGGACATGGGTTGCTTTGTGTGGTGTTACAGTATGTAGGCACCAAAATGCAATCAGATTTCAGTTATCTCTTTTGAAGCCATTTGCTCTGCAGCTGTACATGTAACACAGTCCAATTAGATTTTAATTCATATCAATTCCAAGTCCAAAAAACAAGGAAAGGATTTTTTTTTTTATCACATTACTTGGTTATACGGACTATTATAAATTTTGAATCTGCTCAGTTAATTTTTCATGCCAAGTGTAAATGGAACGCGTTTTCTGATATCAAGCACAGATAGCTCAACTTGGTTAAGCTATTAAATGCTGATATCGACACATTAGGTCAAAAAGCATTTGTGGTATAGATATATACATTGGTATGGTGAGATGTGCCTTGGACAGACAGAACTGTCTCCCATTCGAGACACATCAGTAAAGTGCCTTACAACAGGTTATTGCATAATCTGATGTCTGCCTTATTGCTTCCATTGAAAGCAAGAGGGGCACTCTCACTGATGAGAGTAAAATCTGGTACAATAAAGAATTTGAAAACAAACAAACAATAAATTTCTGGGGAACAGCTATGAGCATCATTTATGACTTTTCACAAAGTTGATTTTAACTTTAATAAAGTGCGCTGTTGTTTCCTTGAAAGGCCCATCTACATTCTTGTTGTATCAAAGTGGCTATGAGCATGTTCCTTTTGTGGATGGTTTCTGTCTGTGGAAAGTTTTGACTGTTCAGTTGCTTTTTTTCTTTCTTTTTTTTTTGAATGTACAGTTTGGTGGGAATTCTTCATGTTTTTTGAGTCAGGCATGCTTTAACATGCATGTATTTTGTTTCTGTGTGTTTTTTTATGTTCAAATTTTATACAAAATCCACTCTGCCTAAAAGGTTTCTGTAATTTTACTCCTCTGAATAAAGTAAAATTTCTAACCTAAAAGCAAACTTCTTATAATGTCTAATATCCAATCAAGCTCATGACTAAGGAAATGTATTGGCTAATCTGAAATCTACACAAAGTTAGACAGTCGACATTACGTATGGGATGCTTACTAGTATCAAGCTACGCCATTTTTTTTCTTTTTTATTAGTTACATTTCCTAATCATCAAAATACTCCAATCACATTGTCCTTATGGTTTAAGGTAATTAGAATGGCTATATAGGACATTACATATCGCAGCACTGCCCCTTTCCTGCTCGTTGGTGCGTTCTAAAATGGAAAAATATAGATTCTACATGTTTATGTTGTCTACTAGAAAGCAGAATTTGTTGGTATGAACACTTCCTTTTGTATAAGTGAAGGACATTCATGGTGTCACTCACCTATTAAGGTAATGCTGTTCTAAAACCACAGTGGCATCTAAGAATCTTCTTTATATTAAGCAGCACACTGCTGACTGCAAAGCCTATCTTAAATGATGTAACTAACCAACCCCGTTAATGAACAGAACTGCAAAAAAATGAACAAAAACTAGTAGATTTGCTTAAATATGTGTATCAAATCAAATTACATGTTATATTACTTTTGAGAAAATTGTTTTTGTTCTGGTATTTAAAAAAAAGTCATGTGAACATACTGTAAAATTGAAGATTTACACAGAATAAACTAACTTGGAGCAATTACTTTATAATGTTACTCTTGACAAACATTATCCCAAATTATGATCTGACCTTCTCTAGAGATGCCACAGCTGTTCAGAACAATTTGAACACACAGCATTTAGTGTTCTTTGGTCAATGCATTCTTATCATATCTAATAATTTAAAAAAAAATCTATTATAAAGCCTAAGAGTGAATAAAAAAATAACATAAAACTTGAAAAACTGTCTCCTTTTGGGTCATTTCACTGAACCAGGAGCCTTTTCCTAAAAACTTGGCCCTCCAAGTGTGTTATGCAGATCTAAGTAATATTTTCTTCATCATAAACAGGCCATAAGCCTTGTTTTACTTTAACACATTAATTTCAGAACTCAAATTATATAAAAAAACTGTTAAATATGTTTAACTTTATTACTTTTTAAGAGTCTTTTCCAGAGACTTGCTCTTTACTGGAATTCCATGAATCACTTCCACTATGCATTGTGTTTCTCATTTGTTTGAGTTCTCTTTGAGGAGAAATTAAAGGTGAAAGATGAATCTACTAGGGGAAATAACTTTTAACTTATGTCTCCTGGAATAGATGGATTTAGTTGTTTTACAGGAAATTGGGAGTTAGCAACTTATCACATTTAAGTCAGTGTAAATTGCTTAATATAACAGTTTAAATTAATGTTGTTGTATAACAGTGCAGCATATGCTCATATGAGGTTATACAAAATGCACACATGCTAAAATTGCATTGAGTATTGGTGAGAAGCAGCAGCATTTAGGTTTATCCCTCTCTAGGAGGACCATGGTACTGAGAGGATTGTCTGTGATGAGGGGCATTTATGATGTTTATGAGTTTTATCCTCCCATCAGCAGAGGGAGCTGAAGCAGAACAGGCACAAGTGTTTATCCAAAGCAAGACTGTGAAACCTGTGGCTGTGTTGAACTGGATCATTCTGTCACACAGAAAAAGCTGTTCCCAAAGGTTTGCCAGAAGTGCTGTCACAACATTCTATTGGCATTAATGATAAAAAAAATATAAATGATTTCCTCATTACTCACCTACACACTAAATTTCAATATAAAAACAACTCTAATTTGTAAAGCAAGTATTTAGTACTAATGTAAGAGTTATGACCATTTATTTAATTGTTTCATTTGCAATAATTGATCATGATTTAAAAATGTATTACTTTATTCCTGACCTGTCTTGAATAATATTTTTAGTACAGATTAATTGATTAAATTTTGGCAGTTATATGCTTTTTTATAAAGTTATTTGTAGAATATGATACGGATTTCTGTCTGGATCCTAGTTTTAACAAAAACTAAAATAATAATAATAATAATTGGCAAACATACAGTACAACCAACCACGTGTTTGAATAATAAGAATAAGTTAAATATAAAACGCTTTGATATGCATCTATGATTAAAAATTAGTAATACAAATGCTAGCAATAACATTATATAAAGCATTAATTGAAACTGCAATGCATTAAAAACAACTTTGGGAAGGTGATTATGCAAGAACAGATAGACATAAATGAAACTTCAGCAATTTCGGGTTTAGTGGGATACAGATGAGATTAATAGAACAGGCTGAACACTGTGTCACTAATGAGCTTTGGCATTAGATACAGAGTGATCCAGATTCTTGCACAGTTCACACCTCCCAAATCTTAAGCATGATTTAAAATAGATATTTAGAAGTTGCATTATTTAGACTCTAGTAAGATAAAACAGTCCACTGATAAGAGCTTGTTCTTTGAGTGTGTATAACTCTGTAACGTATTTACAAACATATAATCTTTGTATTTCACTTAAGCCTTTGGTGTCCCTTTGTTGTCTGCTTTGGCTCCTGAAAGTCCATTTTCTGTATTGTCGTTCCCTGAGGAGCTCACCAGGCACTCTTTACTACAGAAGACAGAAAGAAGCAAAGGTTTAGATGAAGGAAAAGCAACAATGTTAGTAAGGCTTTGTTTTTATTTTCCCTCTGTAAAAAAAGACATTCTTTGTACTTGAAATTCTCCTTGTTGTAGTCAGTGCTTGCTACATTTGCAGTGATTTTTTTGGGCAAATAATAGAAGGCCAAATTTAATGTCTCCAACACATGTGCAGCAGTGTCCTTGTTGACTTAAATCACAAATATAATTAGATGAATGTACAGAATTTTATTCTATTTTTTTACATTTGTTGTAATAACCTTTGACCCCATGCAGGCCACGAGGTAATAGGATAAAAATCTATGTTTTGTCATATAGATTTTAAAATGGAGAGTCATTTTTCCAAAAATATAAACAGAAATGCAACAAATGTACAATTCAGAAATAGAGAATGCCAAGAATGATGTGAATGACAACTTAACCACAAACAGTGCTAGGTGATCTAGCATAGGGTATATACTGTAGGTGCCCACATGTGGCACCACCTGCTTAAAGTGGTGCTGCTGTAAGCTCTAAAAAAGAATAAAATAGACAACAGAAAAAACAGTTTATCCCCCATTAAAAACCTTTATAATAGGCTCTATGTTTAAAAGAAAGGATGAGTAAATACATCTATGGACATAGACCTGCTTGTCCTTTATGGAAACCAGATGGGAAAGGTTTTGAATGCAGGGCTCGGGCAGAGGTTCCTATTGACAATGAATGGTTATGTTTATCATATTCATATTTTTGCAATGAGAAGGACTTTTTAGTTTTTAGTGAGCAGCAAAAAGACCAAAACAATACATTTTCCAAAGAGGTTGTTGTCCTAACAGTAAAGCCTGCTGTCATGGATTTCACTTTTACTGATCCTGATGTTTTGTTGATTTGCTGTGTACTTGATTGATATTTTTAATGATTTTAGTTGACATTTGTTCAGATGCTTTAGATGATGTACAACACTTTGATTTGCCTTGCCCCTGAAATGTGCTATACAATTACATTTTACTTAGTTACTAACTTTGCCTTGTAAAAATAAAGAAAAAATGCCTAATAATGTTACGTTGAAAACAGTGAGAATTGATCAACCTTTTTTTATTTAAGCATACCTAATCACAACAAGCTAGTCTATTTGAAGGTGAAAACACCAAGTAGTTTATCTGTTATAGCTGCATGTTTTGTCTGTTGCTGCACAGAACATACTTCTAACCCTAAACAGATTAATTTAGAGAATATTTCTAAAGGCATCTAGAAAATCCTGCAGATGGATATTGGCTCACATTCTCACCACTTCCTAAACAATATACAAGCAACCATTCATTTTTATTTACATATATCACTGGTATTAAGGTAGACATTGTGGATTTAATATTACTATGTTGCAATCAATACTGCATGCATATCATTTTAATCAAATAAAGTTTCTTTACACATTATCTATTTTATGCAAATCAAAATGAAACACCAAATGTAAGGCAACCGGGTAACAATATCTCTGTATTATGTTTGAATACAGCTGCTTGCAAGCAGCACAGTGGCTGAGGAACAGCTTGAAGAACTTATGTAATACTGAATCACTTTTCAACTTTTCTGATTTGAACATGGACAAACATTTTTTTGTGTGTTTAAAAGTAATTGAATAATACATTAAATAAAGCCCCAACAGGCATATATCTTATCCAGGTTTTTTCAACATGAGAGAACAGAGGACTTTTTCGTTTAGACAGTTAAAACTAGCAGTAACTTATTTACTATATCATCTGATTTACAATCAATGTTCAGCTAAGGATATTCATAATTAATTGACAAAGTGCTTAACATTATGATGCCCTGGAGATCGATGTACAGCCCTGAATTGTTTTCGTATTTTATCATGTTACATCACACCATTCACTGTGGTTGATAGCATATCACATGACAGACCACAAAAAAAGGTAATGATTGTGAAGCAGAAAGAAATTATGCGCTAAATGAAAAATTATGATTTACTCAGTTTTGTAAAGCATGAGTTGCACATGTATCCAATTTTCTAAAGTAGCTATTCTTAAACAGTGGTATATTTACCACTGGTGGTATATAGGCGCCCCCTGGTGGTACACAGGGAATCTGAGGCATTTTAATAAAAGTGACAGTTTGAAACTAGAATGTGTTTAATTTTAAATAACTCTATTTTGATGTGTTGGGTGGTCTGATTTGACATACTTTTACAAAGTTTTCATCTATTTTGAGTTGACTTATTAATTTTGTGCTGCAACCTCATATGCCAAATAAATTGTTGCCATCTTTATGACTTTTTGGCTATATTTAGCAGCTGTCCTAGTGGCTTTTTTAATTTACAGTGATTAGCAAAAAATTTGACTTTGCGTCATTTTTTGTCTTGTTGGAAACTCTGGAGTTATTTGCTGTAAGCTTTGTAAGCTTTGTAAGCTTACAGCAAATTGCAAGCTAACAGCAACACTCATTGTGAGCAGTGTTTTCAACAAAAGCTGTTTGCTTTCTGTTGCCTTTTCCAAAATATATCTGTGCAGGAAAGCTTCTCGTTTCTCATCCCAGTTAAATATAAAAACAGAATCAGGCCAGATGTAGAGCATGAACTCAAACTGAAGCTTTCTTCTACTGAGGCAATTAATTTAAATGTATGTTTACAAAGTCAAGCACACACATTTCATTACCTTCTTATAAATGAAATTATTTATACCTTGAACATTACCAACAGGATAGTCATAATCACCTGCTACTATTGCACTTACAGCAGTTTTTGACTTAGTCCAATGTTCTTTCTTACTGCAGTGAAGTTCATATTACTACAACTGATAATATGTACTTTGTTTACTACAGTTATTTTCCACACTAAAGTTCCACAGTAGCGATTGTATGTGCAGTACACTTGATGTGTGATGGTCTAATGTGTTGCACAACAATTACCTTTTTTGGTTACAATGAGCGAGGTCCTAATTTGTTTGTCAGACACAAAAACACAAGAAAACTGAAACATCAAGTTTGAGGTTGTAATGGGAAAATATGCAAACAAGTATACTTAGGCAAGGTGTTGTACTCTAGTCAGTGTTATACTCACGTCTTCTCATTACCCTTGCGTAGAAAGTGAAGGACCACTGCCTTTATTACCATGATGATGATAACTAAGCCAATGACCCCACCCAGAACTGAGACAATAATGACCGTCAATGTATTGTCAACCTCCTTCACTGTAAAAATGAGAATAAGAATAGAATTATGAATAGATATATTCTTCTAATTATTTTTGCCTATATGAGATATAACTTCATTTGTGAGTACAGACATTACTTATGTCACATACTTTGGTCGACCACAATAAGGGTGAAGATAGCGCTATGGTTGCGGTTCTTCTCTTTTGGGTTTCTGGCAAAGCAGGTGTATTCCCCTTGATCCTCAAAAGTTATATTCCACAACAAGATGGAGATGTTGTTGGTCTTAGAGGAGCCAACAAACTCTACACGTTCGTGGTAAATGTGGACTTTTGGCTCCACTTTCTCCATAGGAATTTCTGCTTCACACAGCTGTACACACAAGCATCTCCTTAGACACAAAGCATAGGTTATCCTGTTTAATTCCAAGTACTCTCAAATTAACTGCAAGTTTGGAAAAAAATATCTGTTGCCTTGCCCTTTTTTCTTCTACATTACAACTTAGACAGTAGACCTACTCAAAAGTGTTGAGACCCCTTTCAAAATGCCAGTTTTCTATGGTGTAAAAAAGGTTAACATGAACCATTTCGATCAATTTTCCATGTATAAAATGGCATCTTTTCTTTAAAGTTAAATAAAACAAAATTTCTAGACTGAAAGAAAGTGATTAGGTAATGTAACAGTTTAATTTGTAGTCCATGACACATTAAGTTAAGCCTTCTTATATGTGTGTACCAAAACATCTGTAGCTTTAATTCAGTTAAACCTGTAAGCTGTTCTAATAAAGGTTTGCACATATAGTGTTCATCTTTACCTTCAAAAAAGTGCCGTTGTCATTGTATTTCCAGTTGAAGTACAGGTTTTTGATACCGATGCAAGATGAGTAAGTGCAGGGCAGCAGAACTGTGGAGCCATTCATTGCTTCAATTGAGGACACTTTACCTGTGGAAACTTCTAATCCACCAACACTCCATGCACCTGATGACAAAAAGAATAGAAACATATAGATGATATATTTTCATTGAGCATTTAACCTACCCATAAAGAAGAAAAAATAATTTGAGACTAAAATTTTAATGCACACAAAACAAAACACTGAAATTATTAAATAATATAAAAAGGCCCAATTGTTGTGAGACTAGATGGTCAGTTTTAATAACACTTAATGTTCTAAAAGATGATAAGACCAAGCAGTCTGAGCACACCCTACAAAATGACACCTTCCTGCTACAGTCTTTATTGTTTTAGATAGCATGGAAACATTTCATTACAACCGTACAGAATAAACATATATACTATATATAATATACCATCCATTTTATATTCCTTTAAATATTTTTATAAATTTAAGTTTCTTATTGTTTCATATCATGAACAAACACACATTCTCCTTTTGATATATGTAGTGTGAATCATGTATTGACTACCACTATCTTTTATTCATTTAGGGTCATTTTCAAACCTTTCTATGCACTAACCATGGAAATAAACTAAACTCAACCATTACCATTGCATACTTCACCCTAACTGTAAACTCAACTCAATTCCCACCTTACACATACATAATCACATTTCTCTATCCTATGGAGACTCTCCATGACATTCAATTCATTTCTAACCCATTACACAGCCTAACCGTTACCCTCACCCTAAACCTAATATGAGTTCATAGCCCTAATCCTTACCTAAACTCAATTCACACCTAGGTCCTAAACCTAACACTTAACCGTAAAAACATATTTGTTCCCATGGGGACCAGGCACAGGCTTCTTCATCTCAAGCCTGGGTCCTCTTCCAGAGGCCTGGGAGCTTGAGGGTTCTTCAAAGTATCTTAGCTGTCCCTAGAGCTGCGCATTTCTGGACTAAAATGTCTGATGTTTCTCTAGGTGTCTGTTTGAGCAACTTCTCCATTGTGATGGTTACTGCTCCTACTGCTCAGATAAGCACATGCACAACAGTTGCCTTCACCTTCCAGGCCCTTTCTAGTTGTTGTTTTTCAGAACCCTCTGATTAACAAAGTTAAGTTACAAGAAACTTTGAGATCCCAAAGACTGGGAGAGTGGAGCATCTGAGAACATAGGAAATAGCTTCCCTGTTTCAGACTAAATATGCTAAACTTCTGAATACTGGAGACAACTCTACCTTTTCCAAAATGGAGATCAGCAGAGGTTTCAGGTCTGGCAAACACTCTATTGATAGGTGTTTTATACTCATTTTTAATAAAGCTTATAGTTAGAGTGGCTCAAGTTATCCTGAGCTGTCTCTATACATATGCTGTTATAGGCTTAGACTGTTGGAGGACAGAGGCCACTTTACATCATTCTGTCTCATTCTATCTTTATTCTCCCATCCGACAGTATTTGTTAGTTCAACTCCTACCTTTATGTTCTCTCTGTTTTTTCACATGATAGTAGCTTCATCTGGTATGTTCTTGTTTGGCCATGAAACCATACTGGAGATAAATATCAGCTGGGTTTCTGCCATCAACACCTTTGGTTATAGATGATAGAGTTGGGTCTTATTTCTATATTTAGTCATGCTTCTGTCCTAGACAAAGCTATGGTCTCAGCTTTTACTGTGCCTATCTGTATGTCATCTTAACATCCCTTTGACGTAAACAACTAGTTCAGAGCTCGTCTGGTTAACTTTTTCTTTCCTAAAAAGAGCCATCTGTGCAGCTAATTTCCTGTTACCTCTTCTACCATGAAAATATTGATTGGTCTGTGTACTGCTCTTCCATGTTCCTTTTCTTTGTCTGTTACTCTCTCCTTTAATCTCCTTGGCAAATGGCCGTTCACACTGAGCCTGGTTTTGCTGGAGGTTAATTCCTGTTCAAAGGGAGCTTTTCCTCTCCACTCTTGCTGCATGCATGCATGCACGTGTTAAAGATTGTTTTAGAGTCAACAACAAAATACAAGGAAGTATCAACTCTTACTAGATGCACTTCCAGGAGCTGTCCTACAATGTCAATGACTCATTAAAATCTAACAAATTTCCTTATAAATATTTTACAAATCTGACTGTGTGATATGATCTGTTGTGTCTGTCAAGTATCTTAACATTTAATGTAATAACATGTAATGTGAATTGGTACTATATAAACAAACTGAGTTGAATTTATTTTAATAATATATATTTACTTATTTTATATTATTCCTGTTCTTTTGGGGTGCCCACGTTGTGTGTTTTGAACTTAACTGGTACAGGGACTGACAATAAGTCAAAAAAATTGACAAATTAAAATGGCCACAAAAGCAAAACTATTAATTCCACTTATTATGACGTCCTGTGACATTGTGATGTTTGGCATTTATCTACTTAATTTCCAAAAACACAATTTCATCTGTATTGGTCTCTGAGTCTTACTACTATTTTTTTGGTTTTGCAATAACAAATTCTTTATCTGATATCTCTACCGCACTCTAGGATCTATTTATAAATACTGTCCTTCACACTGAACTGCCCAAGATCACATTGCACTTGGACATGGTTAGAGTACATGTTCTCTATATTTCTGGACACCCTGTTCATAAACTTGTATGGCATATTTTGAATTATCACACTTATTAGCACTGAACTTCATGATTCACAATTTATTTAAGCTCTATGGACATTCTTTGAATGCATATATTAACATTAGACATGGCACAAGCTGTCTTTTTGCTTTTTCAAACCACAGGGATAGTTCTATTATTTTGAAGGGTTTGTTGAAAATGGAAAATCCAAGTAACAATAACTCCTTCTCTACTACAGTGACTTTCACTCTAATCAACAGTATGAATACCCTCTGCATGTTTAAACACAATTTTACCCTTATTAACTTAAATTTGCCCCTGTTGTTGCCTTCCTGAAAGAAAATGGGCTAGTTTGAAAGTAGGGCTTTCAGATTACCTTGTAGTTTAATGTGTGCACCTATGATTGGTAGATCATTTATTGTTAAAAAGCTGTAAAGCAGATTCTTCAGACAAAAATTTTCAAAGTACTTACAGTTTAAGTACTTTCTCATTATTAAGTGCAAGTATTATCTTTACATATGTAAAAGGTGTGCCACCCTCCTACCCTGAAATAGATATCATATCATGCATGCTTTAGAGCTCTTGAAAGCACTCTCATTTATCTCCTTGTCCCCTTGTTGTTTGCGGTAGTCCTCTACTTTATTCAGGGTTTATCCCCGATGCAGCTCAAAAACATTGTTTGTTCAGTACGTCAGATGGTACTTGTATGTGAATAAATGTGCGTGAACAGGCTGTACATATATTCACACTTGTGAGTTTGTACACATTAGTAATACACTGGCATGCATGATATTTTTAGCTCCACTATCAAGTATCTACTTGTCCCAGTTGGGAAACATCAATATGTGAATCACTGGTGGTAGGAAATACAACTGACTCTGTGTGTATGTGCATATGTCCTTGACTGAATATCAAGGTTAGTTTTTTTTTCTTCAAGTAGGCCAAAGACTTAAGGGTTAATGTATTTCTGTGTGAACCCATAGAGAACTGACTAAAGACACTATTACCACCATGAGAGGAAGATAAAAGACAGGGATGATAGGAATGTTGGAAAAGGGCTAGAAGGGAACAAAAGAGAGAAAGAAACAGGGAATAAAAGGTAATGAATGTGGTACAGTACAGCAGAGGCCATTGAGGAGGTCACACAGGAAGACAGGAATGGGTATGAAGGTTTAACTAGGTGACTAACTGTCAAGATTATATCTGCAGCTAAGCCACTCACTTCATTGGTCTGCTGGTGTTGGACAAGGTACGTTCCCAGTTACTTGTAACATCAACAAGGTTAGGGTATGCAATGTCATAGCTGCAAAAACATCTACCACCATGTGCGATATTCAATAACTGTTAAGTTCTGCATTTAAACTGTACTACTTTTAGTTTAGCCCTTTTCCATCCGGTCAAACAGAGCCTAAGAAATGGGGTGAGCAATACTGATAACCTGGATGGAACCCAAAGTACACTTACTGCTTATTCCCATTACAAATAATTAGTTGAACTGGTTCAGATTTCTTACCAGGATGCCTCCTTGATGCCTTATTTTTTAAGATTTTTTTCTAGCACATCAAACCTATGACAATGGATGGATGTATGGATGTATGGATGGAAAGTGAAATGACCTGTTTATCAAACTATACCTTTACATGTAGATATTTCTTTTTCTCAAACTAAAAGAAAGTTGTTTTTTGGTTTCCTTTAAAAAAACGGAAAACATAAATGATCACATTTTTACCATTATCCACTCGTGGATTGCATGTAAACTTAGAACTTCTGAACCAAATTAATCTGTTACACTTTCTCTCTGTCAAGGCTTTTTTTTAACATTTAGTGTCACTAAAACCAGGCCCGCATTTCTTAGCACTGTTGGCAGCAGCAGAAACGTTCCAGGTTAGATTCCTGGCCCAGGGTCTTTCTGCATGGAGTTTACATGTTCTTCCTGTTCATGTGTGGGTTTCTATCCAGGTTCTCTGGCTTCCTCCCACAGTCTTGTCGGTTTAATTGGGATCTTTAAATTGTCCTTAAGTGTGAGGTTGTATGTCTTCGTGTGTCTCTGTGTTGTTGTGCTAAGAACTGGTGACCTGTCCAGGGTGTAACTCCCCACTTGCCAATAAACTGCCAGAGATAGGCACAGGCCACACTGCGACCCTGACAGAATAAGTGTGAGAAAATGCATAGATAGATGGATGGACTGATGTTACTAAAACCGAAATTTAAAAAGAAAGAAATTGAAGGAGACACACAAAGTGTAAAAGACCAACAAAAGCAATTTTCTTACATACAAGTCTTACTTAGAACCAAACTATTTGCATGCATTTACTTTACTATACTGTATGATTCTATTTTGCTCCGCAGCTACCACTTTAAATACCTTTGGAATACACACACAGACACACACACATATATATATATATATTGTATGC
>JAUZNJ010027935.1:0-14704 GCA_034780135.1 Jordanella pulchra
GATTACAAAGTGTTCCTTTAATTTTTTTGAGTAGTGTGTATATATATATATATATATATATATATATACACACAGTTAAAAACACATATTGTTGATTTGAGCAGATGAACACTATAGAGCGATTCCTCTATGTTTAGTCATTTTTTCCAGCAAAGTTCATCAACATGATGCAGCTTCACTGCTTTTTTCAGAGCTCTTTCTGAATCCTGACTTAAAATTCATCATCACTCGGGGCTGTAATACTGGGATTCCAGCCATGTACAGAAAATTTGCAACGTTTGTGGTTCCTGTTCAGTTCTTGAAAATTCAAACTGGACATTAATGGGTTTTCTTACATGATCAAGTTTTGAAATCGATAAAATGATGACCTGCTCCAAGGGCTGGCATCAACCCTGTAAAAGGTTTTGTCTCTGACTAAAGCCTTCAAAGTGTCCGATAAAAACCGCATGAGATCCAAGAACTTCATTAGTTTTACCAAGAACTGAATAACAAGATTCATCTATCCAAGAGACATATCAGTATAGAGTTATATATTTGTTCCCCCTACAGATTAGAGAAAGCCCTGATAAATGTGATGTGTTTTTGTTAAAAGGGTATCAAACATATAATTCTATCCCAAAAAGTAACAGTTTAGCTGCATTATTAAAAGTTTGATGTAAATATAACTTTCATGCCTGTGATAATCTGTAAACATCTAACAGTGACTTTAATCAGATTATCCGTGGATTATCTACAGAGACACTTTCTGGAAGGAAAATAAAAGTAACATAAAAAAATGTATCCTGTTAAATTTCCTGAGTGGGCACATTTACATCTGGTTCCCTTCTAACTTCCTGTAATAATACCTCCACACTGATTTTTAACTCAGAGACTTAGAAAAATCTGTCACAAGTATGTTTTACCAGAATTACAATATACAACTCCTTAAATTGTGCTGTTTCACAAAGCATGAAATAACACTTTAAAGGGCTGGATTTTCCTGTTTTTCCTCTGAATCACTGAGAGGGAAGCTGTTCTCTTCTCAGTTTCCTCTACAAACAAATAATCAAAGGCTGACTCTTGGCGAATTCTTACATTTTATTTGAAAGTATTTTCCCAAAATTACATTTGTTTCCCTTCTCTCTGTTTTACTATGTATATAACCAAATGAAGTACGCTACATCAGTAATAGCAATAAAGCTAGCAGCATTTTACTTCCTTCTTTCTTTCAAGGGGATTTTTGAACATCTCTAGTCTTTTGTTGGTGTATTGGTTTAACATTTTGGTAATATTACCGATTATTAGCAATATTTTTTAAAAAATACATAGAAGGGTATATTATAGAGAAAATTTCAGGTTTCTAAAATGCAGCACAACAATACTGTGTTATTAAAAAAGTCAAAGACTATATAATAGTTGGGTATAGAAACAAGGAATTTTTTATAGTTGTAAAAACAAACAAAGAAAGTTTTAATGACAGTACAAGCAAAACTACTCTGGATTTCCTGCCTTGCCAAGATTAGCAGGTGGTGGCGTTACAATGACTTATGACTTACCACTCACTCACCCATGGCTGTTTCCCATAACGATGGTTAATGACTCATCACAAATAAATGGGGGAAAAAAGACCAGCTAAGGCTTATTATCATATGCACTGTATAAAACTCCAGGAATAAACAAAAAATGAAAGTATTGCAAGATCTTGGTGCTAAAGCCAAAGCCAGATACTTCATTTGAATGCATGTGACATATTTTAGCCAATAACAAACAGTTTTGACTTTCTTAACTCTAATCGCTGCTGCAACCACAAACTGGAACCGTATCCATGAGAGAGACCATCTATGGTAAACTATGAATATATTTAGTCACAAATCAACTAGAAAGTTCTGTGTTTTGTTTTTTTTTAGGATTTTCTTAACTAGTCTAACACATGTAGTAGATGACTGACTTGAAATAATGGAATAGATGGTTTTCAAAATGATTTGACAAGAGGCCCTTAGCTCTAACAACGTGCTCGTTCTGTGGGAAGTTCAGTGTTGGGGTGTTGTTCTGTAGACTAAATCTGCTTTAAACCTCTCTGACCTGTCTGCTTCTGTCCATCTTTAAGATGCTTTCACTTATGTGCACTTAGGAGCCTGTGAGGTCTTTACAGAACAGCCTATGCTGAGATTAAATAACTTTGGACTCTTACAAACCTCATTTACCAAGAACCTTTCTAATTTTTGTTGATCCATCACATAAAATCACACTTCAACTAGTTAAAATCTATTTAATGTGAACATTTTCAAGGGGTATAAATACTTTTATTAGGTACTGTGTGATAGTTGCTTAATTCAGCAGAAAAGATCTAATTTTAATTCTCAGAATTATAGTTCTTAAGCTTGCCGTTCTTAGAGCCTCCTCTTGATTTACATGTATGTATTTCCCTCAATTATCAGTGTGTTGATCTTTATTACATAACAACAGTATTCTGACACCTAAATCAGAAAGAAGCTACAACACTTGTTTTTTTTTTCTACAGGAAAACAAACATATCAGTATTCCATCATAGCCAGTGCCGATTTCCTGTCAAAACTCCAATGAACCTTTGAAATCCTTTCTGATGTGTGTGAACAAAACTGTCCAGCCTGTGTTAACAATATTCAGCCCATATTTATTTACACTTCCTCCTTCTTCCGGCGTGTATATTCCTACCAACTGGTTATGCAACAGTATGACTATTGCTCTGCTGGCTACACTTGTAAAATAACTTGTTTGCATGCTACAACAAAGAGCATGTGAGGCAAAGTGTAGTTTCCAAAACCACACCCTCCTAAACAAACTCTGATAAAGGAGGTGCTGCCTGGTCAGTCTTCAGAACTACAAGCTGCTGTGTACAGCCTCATGAAGCAAACAGGTAGGGAACAATTACAAATATCTGGTCATTTTTCTCTTTAAAGCTTCCAATTGTAATCATATCTTGATCTTCAAACTGCTTTACAGTAAACATAGTTTCAAGGGAGCAGTGGGGAGCAGCTGCCCCAAAACAAAAGGAGAGTCTGGAAGGCCCGGCGCAGAGAGTTGTGATTCACCACACGGCCCTCCTGAACTGCAACGGCCTGGCAGAGAGTAAGGATCATCTTCTGAGCATCCAGAGGCTTCATATGAAGGACAGACACTTTGATGACATCGGGTATAAGTGAGTATTTGTTTGCTCTTAATGTTCTTAAGGTTTAAGGCATTAAAATTTGACTGTCTCAATGTCGTTTTTTTTTTTTTTCTCAGTTTTCTCATTGGAGGTGATGGCAGTGTGTTTGAGGGTCGAGGATGGGGTGTGAGGGGTGCGCACACCAAAGGCCACAACAACGACTCCTTGGGCATTGCATTAATGGGCAATTTTAACAGTAAGCAATCCTTTGGACAACAGGAACTGCAGCATGCCAACGTTGGAACAACAAATAGTTGAACTGCTGACTAATCTCTAAACAATGTAGATGATGATAAAGCCTGACTTCTACCATCTTTGATTTCAGATGACACGCCAAGCAAAGAGGCGTTATCATCAGTCAAACGTCTGCTGATGTCTGGAGTCTTACAAGGTTTCATACAACCACACTTTAAGCTGTATGGGCACAGAGATTTAGGAGCTACAGAATGCCCTGGAGAACATCTTTATGCTGCACTACCACAGCTGAGGATATGAACTTGAAGAAACCTCTAAGGAAAAGAGGGGAAGAGGAAGTCTAAACCACTACCTTATTTCAACCCTTCAACAGCTGCTTTCTAATCCCACATTGAACTTTATGCCATGTGGGTAGAACTTTTATTAGGTTTGCGTTGGTTCCGGTCAAAACACCCCTGACTTGTTCTCAGCAAGGACTCCGATTGACCTCCTGACACCAAGATGTCAGCAGTAGAGCCTTAAAGTTGTGAGCTATCGGTGTGGATGGCACGAGCCAAGGTTTGTCCTAAGAATCACACTACCTGCACTGACTTGCCCTCTTTTTCCATCTGGGTGATGAACATGCATCCAGATGAAATTAAGGAGAAGGTGACAGATCAGACTACCCTTCCTTCTTTATGTGGACCAATTGTCTGTCACTACTTCCTGATGATATATACTGACCTCTGCAGACCTGGAACACCTCTCAAGATCTGCAGTTTTGGAGATATTCTCACCCAACCATCTTTATTTAATTCATGGAATCAAGTCTGATCATTCAACTTGTCATTGGACTTGCGTTCCCTGCTCCTGACACATCAACTCTGAGGACAAATGTTTAAATTGCTGCTTAAGAATTCCCATCTATGAAAAACTACCATGATGATTGATAATTTGTGTTATACACTTTTTTCAATTATTATGTTATGGCTGAGCAGCGTGTCATACCTCAGCCTGTTTTAATGGTTGTAAAGTGGATTATTTTCCACTAGAGGGAGCCATGACAAAGGACAAAACAACAGGAAGCACCATGTCACCAAAACCAACGTTCCCTAATGTTATGAGCTGGAAGTTGTTCTGTTCTTTTCCACCATTTAAGCTGTGCCACTTTAGTCAATGTGCAATATTAGTATAATGTGCTATTCAATTATTAATTTAAAAATTATGGATACCTAAAAAGTATTTTTTATTGTTATTTCTAATTAAAGATACAACAACATTGTTGGCTTAATCTTTGTTTAATTCTTTATCGATAATATTTGTATTATTATTGCAGTTTCTCACCAAAAGAGATCAGAGCTCAACTTTCCCCATCCGACTCACATATGGGAAACAGCTCAATAAAAAAAAAACAACTCTGTAAAGAGCCGCACTGTTCTCTGGTTGTCATCGAAAGATCATCCAAAAACAAGAGGCGGATTCATATGATGAGACTGAGGGAAAACATCTAAGAGGATTACAAATGTTGGGGCAGCGCTGCGCCCTTTCTGCAGGGCCAGAGGCATTCCCGGCAAGTCCTCACTTGTGCAGCGCAGCGATCTGCGCAGAGAGGCCCCTGTATAAACCTGACTAACAGCGGGGACAAATTGCATGTAGCTTTTACGGATATCTGCAGAGACATGGTTCAGGGAGGTCAAACATTTTCTCTGATGAAAACAAACAAGCAAACACACTAAATCAAACGTCACTAAAACAAATGTTCAAATATTTACTGCAAACATTTTGCTGCTAGTTGGCTGATTTTGTTGCACATTTCAACCAATAGTTGCGATTCGTACAGGTTATATTGGATCCCAGATTCTTAGGATTTTAGACTCTTTAATTTTTGCTTTTTATTTAACAGATCGTTGAAATATTTGGGCAAATAGTAGCTTTAAAATGACAGAGGGAGCCATTTAAATAATGCAAAAATGCATCCCAAACGTAAATTAATCCAATGGACAAGAGTATAGATGGCTACTCAAAACGTTGACAGTAAACCTTAGAAGGTTTCATTAATCAGGTTTTGTTTAGTTGTAGGGAAATGTAAAGCAGGGGCTTGCAGAACATTTAGGGGATGGCCAGAAGGAGTTTCTAATAATCTTGCAGTTGCAAACCAAGGTAAAAAAAAAAGCAAATTTATGACTTTCTTTCACTGTAGTGGAATTTGAAATATGTCTGTTTGAAAAAAAATGTCTTTTTTAAATTTCTTTTGAACATTTGTTTTCACCAGCCTATAGACCTACCCCTAAACTTATGAAGCTTATGAAGGTATAAGCATATGAGACACCATATTCCAATCGACCAAAACTCATTATTTACAGTGTTTGATTTGAGCATTAAGTTTTTTGCATTTTGGGCTGTGTGGAAAGTGAGGATCAAATAAACATTTATGTAGCAGAAATGGACATGAAATACCCATATAGAGTACAAGTATTAGTTGATCTTTAGAAAGGTATTTAAATTTAACCTCATGTGTACATAAAATCAAAAAGATTAGATTACATGACCAGAAATAAACCATTACAACATATTACAACATGTAAAAAAGGTTGTTTTCATTTCTGTTGTTAATGTTGGGTTAGTGCATACTGCACTCGAATCTTTTTGCCAATTTCTTTTGTGCAGAGATTAATGGAAAAGTAAGGAGAAGGTGAGGCCAGCCCAGAGGGAGAGGAGGGTGTAAGGGGTTGAGTTTCAGCTTATTACAGAACTGTTATAATTGCACCTAAGAGTTCACCAATCACTCATCCAGACTGACAGGATGAACCTTTATTTCTCTCCAGGTTATGGTGTCTGGTGTAACATCATTTGGGTGAAACTTGTGCTTGGCATTGTGCTGTTTAAGGCAACAAGAAAGATGTAGTTTAATAGGTTGTTATTTTGATGTATAGTTAAGATTTGTTTTGCGATTCCAGAATGGATCCAGACTATCTGAAGGAGCCACTGAAAATCATTCAACTTACACTTTCTGATGAAGTAGCTAAAAGAGATAACAAAAAGAAACCCTGAATTCAGAGCCAGCCCAAGGTTAGATTGGGCCTTCAGCAGGACTGGACTTGGACTCCCTCTCACAGTTAAGCCTATCGCCTATCAGTTACCAAAGCAACCCTTGTCTCTTGTTTAAATTGACCAAACAGGATCATCTGAGCATTTTGCATTTATGTAGCACAAAGTGAGGCAAGTGAATAAAGAAACACCTTAAAAATGTGGGAGTTTTTTTTTTTCTGTCAGACAGTCTAATCAGTTTCACACTATTGAACTGATTTGTAGTGCTTAGGATAAAGTGATGAGAGCCATAAAGCTGTAAAGAAATACTTTGTGTGTGTATTTGTGTGTCCTATTTATTCAGTACTGCTGTGATGTGGCATTGAGTTTCATTAGAAGAAGATCAAGTTTCAATGACACTTTCTTGAAGCAACCATAGTAAATCTGAAATTGCTTGCTGAGATTTGAAAATTGCTTCACTTGGGCCTGATTTTTCATAAACGGGAGCAGATATTAGTGCAGAAATTGTTGAGGAATATACACCAGTGGTGATTTATATGTAGGCATATCAAAAATGCTGGATGGTGTTTGTCTATATAAATTTGTTATCCTTGAGATCATCAAATTTAAACCAGATGTTCAGCACATGTTTGCAAAAAACTTGGGCCAAAATTAGGTTGCAGTCTTAATAGGTTTATGTCAGCTCATGGATTTTTTCCAAGAATCACCAATCTCTCTAGGGTTGTCAAAAAACTCAACACTTTGATATGATTCTAAAAAAAAACAATTATACTAAAGATATTAATTTGTGTTAAAATATATAGAAACTGATCCATTCACATTTGCCAAGTCATTGCATTACTCTCATCTGCACTGGGCAGCAATAACAAATGTCAATATTTTTGAAATGTTAGTATCACGACAACCCTGGTACTACTCCTGGCAAGCATATAAATGCAAGCCTTCTAGGCTCATGAAAAATAAGTGTTTTTAGAAACACTAAACCAAAATGCACCTGTGAAGATATTGTGATGAGGCAGCAGCTCTTCCTCTTTATTGTCTGAAATAAATTGGATTTAATATTAATTGATCCCTCTGCATGAAAAAAATTAAATCCTAAAAAAACTCTTGCTTCCTCTGTGTAATTACATGATACATCAACAAGTCTCTATTCAAATAAAGTAGTATTAATGTTCAGTGTAAATCGTCATCAATTTATTCCAAACAAAGTCCAGAATCCTACAGTGACATGATTTAAAAATCAAAATTTAAAGCTGAATAAGAAAATATCTACCTTAAAAAGTATTTTTGTTGTTGTTGTTTTCTTTTTCAACATATTCTATCAAATAAGGAGGCAGGTGAATAATTATATGAATTCTATCTATTCAATGTTCATCTGATTCAAGCTGCAATGATCCAACTTCATTCAGACTATTAGGACATTTGTTTTGATCTTTAAATAATCTAATATAAATAAGACATACATAAAATAAATCTCACTACAGACCTGTCACATTAAAAATGATTTCTGAACTGGGATTGACAATGACAGTGAACATTTTCTTCTTAACATTTAGTAGTTTTTTTCTGATAGTTTGTTACGGCTAAAATCAGCAATAAATATATAATGTTAGCCAAGTCTGTGCAAAAAAGAGCTTAACTTAGCCTCTGTAGCTCAAATCAACAGTGAATATTAGTATATGTAAAAACACAGAGAGGCCAGGGACCAGAATATGCAGGACTGTGTATACAGCTTTTTTTCCTTTTTTCAAAACTGTTTTTAAGAAGAGGAAAGGCTGGTTTAGAATGAAAAGGTTTATTTTACTTCTAGCAGATTAACTGAGCCTGGCTTTTTTTTGTATGCAATTGTTGAATTCTATAAGTTATTAAGGTTAAAAAGCTATCCAAACCAACCACACCTTAAACAGATTTCCCCTTAACCTGCAACCTAGCAGTGCCACACAGCAGCAAAAACTGCAACCAACTTACAACAGGTCTTTAAATCCCTGTGGAGGACTTTCATTCACTCTTCTTTATTACTTTTTAAATTCAGTATGAGACTGTTTTCAATGCAGTTCTATAATATTGTAAATTATATTGCATATTTAAAAAAAAAAAACGTTAGGAAAACTTATAATCTCTTTCTTTCCTCCCCGAGGATCTGTCCCATATGACTCGACCTGAGAGCAGAAAGCAGAAGTAATAGAAATGACAAAACTAATAATTGCTGATTCTTTTAATTACAAATTACGGAAATTGTAACAGATAATTATTTTAAAAAGAGGAAGGGACACCCTATACTTTTGGTAAATACCTACTTAGTTTACTTATACCTAGGGCCAGCTTTGCCTGAGCCGCTGCAATCGTGCGCATGTGTTGCCAAGTTTTGGTCAGCGCGTCCTTTGCTCGTCACCACTTTGAATCCTGTCATCCTCTCTCTTTGCGCTCAGTGATGCAGTCTCACTGACAGCTCGGTTGTAGGCACTGACTGCGCGCAAAGCTGGAAATGGAGGATTTAAAAACTCCGGAGCGATTATTTCACAAGTCCTCTTTCAGCATCAGCAGTTTGCTGTGGAGAAGAGAAGAGATGATGGGCGACCAAGAGTCTCCTTCTCCTCCTTCCGTTCATTCTGATAAAACTAACCAAGAGGAGAACTTTTACAGAGGCAAAAGCTGCGAGCAATCCAAACGGAGCTCCAAAACGGATACCAAAGCACCGAAACGAGAGGAGAATAAGAGGGAAACAAAGAAAACGGGAGAAGAAGAAAGCGTCAAGCCCGAGAAACCCCCTTTTAGCTACAACGCGCTCATCATGATGGCGATCCGCCAAAGTCCAGAGCGACGGCTTACCCTCAACGGCATCTACGAGTTCATCATGAACAACTTTCCGTACTATCGACAGAACAGACAGGGCTGGCAAAACTCCATCAGACACAACTTGAGTCTAAACAAGTGCTTTGTTAAAGTGCCGCGACACTACGATGACCCCGGTAAGGGCAACTACTGGATGCTGGACCCCTGCAGTGACGACGTGTTCATAGGAGGCACATCTGGGAAACTCCGGCGCAGAGCCACCGCCAGTTCTCGAAGCAAGCTTGGTTTGAAGAGAGGAGGAGGGGGTAGACTGATGCCCCCCAACACAGCAGCCAGCGTTACCTTAGCTGCGGCGAGCTCGTTCTACTGGCCGGTGCCGCCGTTCCTCCCTCTCCAAGCACCGGTGCGCGCCCACATCAGCGCAGGGACCTACCTGCGCGGCCAGCCGCGCCTGTCCAGCCACACTTCTCCGGTGGTTTCTCAGCGGGTCCGACTGAGTGCATGCGCCACGGACACGGATCGCTTCATGCGGACTCGCCAAGAGATGTCCTACATCGGAGTGAGCTGCGCGCAGCCCCGTCGCCATCAGATCGGCTCCGCCTGCGCCTCCTTCTCGGCCACTTCCATCCCCGCGTGCAGCCTGCCGCTGTCAGACCCGTGCTCATTTAACATGATCTCCGGACAGGCCAGCTACTTTTACTCCCACCAAATACCGTGCGCAGCCGCATTTAGTCCGTGTCTGGAGGAGTGTGGCCCTTCCAAGACGGGACAGCTTTTATCAAAAAGTGGGCACTCAGAACTTGGAGGATGCTCGACTGACTTTCCAAATTACTCCCCTCAAGTTGGCCCAAGTCCTCCTTTTGGAGTATGAAAAATAAGACTATTTAAATAAAATAATCATGAATGTGGCATTTAGGAGGAAAATGGAATGAAATCAAACATCTAAATTTGCATAGCCTACTGATAATGTTGTTATGGACCGATATCATGCTTTAATTTTCTGTGTAATAGTTACGGGGGAGTGAAAATTCCCCTTGGAAATTATTTATACCATGCAGATTGTTGTTAAAGAGCCCCTTTCTCCATCTCAGCTTCAGCCTGAGAAGCTGATTTACGTTTTGTTGTCTCAACACTTTCCAACAAATGCGCAAAATTTGATTTGAAAAAACAATAACTGAGACAAATTAAACAACACGAATATAACAAATTGCCTTTTACCCTATTAATTTATTATGTCTCTTTATTTCTCCAACAGTTTGTTTGCTGTACATCTCCTATGTTTTTGTGTGCATGTTTAGGTGTGTAGATATATGCCAAGTCATAGCAAACGGAATATCAATGAGAACATTTTTCACTTGCGGTGATTCCATTTTGGTCACAGATACATTTAAGGTCCAGATGCTGTTTTCAAAGCAGCAGAAAAAATGAGTAAATATAGAAACGTTACTAAACAAAAAATAATCGAATAAGTCAGAAGAGCTAAAAAAATTACTGATTGTTTAAACATAAGGAAATCAGAATTGTTCATTTGCTAACCTTATTGAGTTTGTTCATTGTTGCAACTAAAAAGAAATATATTGCATTCCTATATTTTAATTACTTTACATGTAATTAAACGATAAATAATGCATTTTAAATTGTGTTTTCTTTCCTCCTCATTAAAGCCTTATACTGTTGTTGATTGTTCTTATTTGGCTGCGTTATTAAGCGTTTCTCTCTGGAGATTTGAGCGCCCAAAAGGAAAATGGATGAACTGAATTACACGTTTAGAGTAAAATAAATGCATTAACTGAAGCTGGTGAAAGGAACGCCTGTCTATGATAATGATAATTATGTTGACTTTTTTTTCAAAATGTTATTAAAACAGTGCAAAGACTTTATTTGACATTATTTCTAATGGCGCGGGATCAGTCCTCTGTTTCACTCTGCTTTTATCCCTGCCTGTTAAACTTTCCCTCACCTTCTATCCGCCGCCGCTCCTCCACAAATTAATACCAAAAAAACAAATAAGATATGTGGGGAAACATATTAGAGCACCTCTCTCTGGACGACTGCCTCGTCTTTAAACAAAAGCCCTTTTATGCTGAGAGACATCAGCCCGTCAGTCACAGTCGCTCTGTGGTTAAAGGCAGACAGGGCAGGATCAGGTTAACTTCCCTGTAGCCAAACTCGCTGTCTAGATAAAAGTATGCATATTTTCATTGGTGGATGAGTAATTGTGGTGGCGGGAAGAGATGAGGAGGATAGAGGTGGAAATCAATAGATATTTATTGGCTTCATCAGCTGTAAGGAGATCTGGTTCTGTGGAGTAAATCATCAGCTTCCTTTGACAGATTTCCTGATAAATATAAATACTGAGCTCATTTGTTGTTTCCCATTTGGACAGAGCTTGGTGCGGATGTTTGCGCTTACAGTGAGCTGAAAGCAATAGAAATACTACATTGTTGACAGTTGTTTCTGGGTCTATTGTGCAGCAAATCAGCAAAAGATTTTATTGCGCATTGAATGTTGCTCCCTGAACGACAGAAGTAGTGGGTGTTTTATTTTACTTACTAAAGTGTCTGTTTCCAAACACGTTTTTGGTTTGTTTTTTGTTTAGGTCCTTTTTACATGATACAATCTCAAAATTCTACGTTTTATTCAGATTTTTGTTAAAGGAAACAGGGAATTTTCAATATTTTTTACAAATAAAACTCTAAATAGGATGCTGCAGGTATTTTGACTGTGACAGAAAGCAGGAGAACCAAGGGAAACATTTGTTCTTCACATGAAGAGGCCTTGGCCAGGTTTCAAACCTAGAACATAACCCCAAAAGGGTGCAGCAATGCAAATCCATTTTGCTCAAATTAAGATAAAATAAATGTCATTTACTCTAATTATAAATGACTTTTTTCTAACTATCATAAAGCCAAGTCAAATTTGGGTTATTATGCAATTCTTACTGGTAAAATATAGTCAAATGTTTGGTAATCCGTTTAGTGGAGACTTTGTAAGAATCACTAACCTTAAACATTCATGTTGTGACAGTGAGTGTATATTTAATCTAATCCATTCTTTAAAAAGAAAAGGTGCATCATTTCATTTTTCTGTCAGTAACCGGTTTTGAAATCAATCTTGTGTGTTTTCCTTATTATTTAGTGATAAGCCTGCCGTATAAAACTTTGTCTTGCACATCTGATTTAATGCTTGTTGCTCTCTTAATTAGGCAGCTAAAAAGTGTTTCCAGATTTGCTCTTGCTGTCCCATTAGCTGTAAGAAAACGCTGAGCTCCTTTTTTCTCCTCATCCTCAGATTTAAGTCTCTTGGCTAAGGTGCTTTTCACAAAGGTATAGGACCGTGCACCCTGGAAATCAATCCGACACGCTCACCTCTCTCAGCAAAACACAGGCTGCCTTTATCTACAGCAAGTGATTTCCTCAGGTAGATGTGTAACCTTTGGAACAGGGTGGGTGGGTTGTGCACCCATAGGCGTCTGTCTGTCTCTTGCCAGAAAGCCAATCTCTTAGTCTCATTGCAGAATCATTGCATACATCCTCGTTTTTACTCACTCTCTCTAACAGACACAGTCACATCCACGTTTTCCTGATACCGTGTTAAGAAAAGCATAACAAAGGCTTAACTGTTTGGTCTGTGACATTAGCTCAGCTCCTTCCTTCTTTGTAAGCAGAAAAGGTTTTTTTTATAAACCTTTATTCATATTCATTTAACTCAACTAATACGGATATGGAATAGGACAAGAAAAATGTTTTTCGGTCTTCTTAATCTCAAACATATCTATGTATTGAATTTCAGTGCACAAAATCTGTAATAAATGTCACAAATCTAACTTACCTTGAAGAGCTTGAAATAAGCAAAATGGAAATTTTGCCCCCCGGATAAACTAAATGGTATCTCCTAAATAAAAACTAAATTTCTCGGTTAATAAAAATTATATATAGCTATATACAGGGAGAGAGAATCATATACATCAACTTCACACATGGCGCTGTTGGGAGGAGATGTAATGGAAGATGCTGTTTGGGGAAGATAACTTAAGCTACAGGTGGGCAGGGCTGCCACTCAACACCTTTGCTGACCTGCTGTTTGTAATCACTGGACTTAAAATGAATAGGCAGACAAAAGTTCCAGTCTCGTTCTGTTTTTTTTTTTATTAATTATCATCAATCATAGTATACATGTTTTTCAATGTTCTAAGTATGCCATGAAAAACAACAACAATCCGAGCCTTTTCTGTTTTTAAAAGAGAGATAACATCATAGTCATGTGTTCATCATGATGATGAACATAACAATCAGTAAACTAATACTATTCTGTTGTCCATGTATTAGTAAATATTAGGTGTTGATTTGTGTATGGGTGGAATTACCTCGAGTTGAATAAGTTTTTAAAAATGTTGTGTTTCTATTAAACAAATAAACGAATAAATAAACATAACTTTACATGCACCATATAGGAACGAACGAAAGAAAGTTTAAAAAATGAAAGGCGATTCTGTTATTGACACGATCCGTAGTAACCCGGTAGTTATAAACAACTTCAAGCGCGTACGAACTAACCCGGAAGTGACTTTGAGCACGCGAGTCAGACTGAATCGTTGCAGTGACGGAGACTCTGGTGAAGCAAAGCTCTGTAAACATTAGCACGGTCGACTTTATAATCTATCAATCATGTAAGTAAAACTGGTAGTGGACGTATTCAGTTAGGTACTTTAATTGTTTTCTTTCGTTTTTTCTGCTACGAATACTCACCTCTTACAGCTAATGCTAAACAGCATTAGCTTAGCATTTTCAACCAAGAGGCTAGTTAGCTCCAACTCATGTGATCATTTTGAAACTCGGTGTAATTGAATTTCTCCTAAAAAGAGCGTTTTTAAGCTATACGAATCGATTAAAAAAATATCTAACGATGTTATATATGTACCTTAAACATTAGGTGAGATTTTATCAAGAACAAGAATGTATAGCATTAAACAAAAGCTTCAACATGTCCTGTTACAAAGACAATGCATTTATACCCTTATATTTAGTTCATGCATTTTTTCATAAAAGATATATATATTATTGGTATTTAGCAATTCGGTTATTTCAGTCTTACTGTACACAATGTTCAAATTTGATCTAACTACCTTGACTGCAATAACTGTCGGCTAAATGGGTCTATGTTAGTATCATGCATTCCGTTTTTTTCTAGCCTGAAATAAATTAGATGACTGGATGTTTAATTCAGCCAAATCATGTTAGGTAATATTAAGTTAATTTATCAAGCCGTTCGATTTTAATTTAAGGTTGTTTTAATGCCAAAACGGCATCGATCAGATACTGGCAAGCTGCATTTGATATAAAAAAAATGTTGAAACCGGTTTGATTATTTTGATCTGAGGTCTATGTGGAATATGAACCGGGCTTATTGGTTTCTCACAAGTTACGTTATCTTCACAACATTCACAAAACTATTAGTCTTCTAATTGAATTTTTAAAAGCAAGCCTTTTTTAAGTATATCTAAAAATAAGCAGCATTTTTGTT
>JAUZNJ010027936.1:0-16449 GCA_034780135.1 Jordanella pulchra
TATATATATAATTTACGTGGGGTGGGGCGGGACAAAATTCTCAGAAATATGCTACATTTTGGGGACTTATAGGTACTTGTGGGGACCAACGACTGGTCTCCATGAGGAGAAGTTGTCTTCTTGTGGTGGGTTTAGGACTAAGGTGTAAAAAGAGTTGATGGATGTTAGGTTTAGGGTTAGGCATGTGTTTGCAATGGTAAGGGTCGGGGTTAGGCCATACAAATGAGTGGGAAATGAATGAACATCATTGAAGACTCTCCACAAGGATAGGGCAATTCAACATGTGTGTGTGTGTGTGTGTGTGTGTGTGTGTGTGTAAATTTTCACAAACATTGTGGGGTCCATTTTCAGGGAAAATAGCATGTTGTGGGAACTGACTGCTTCTTGTGGGCCCCGATGCCTGGACACAATAAGGGAAATTGCTGTTTTTAGCTCAGGGGTCACATTTAGTACTAAGGTGTGAACTGAGTTTAGGTTGGGGTTAGAATTAGGTATGACCCTGTAATGGTTAGGGTTAGGGTCACAGTGAGGCTGCAGAAATTAATGGAAGTCAATGGAAAGGCCCTACAAAGATAATGAGAGAATCATATATAAAATAACAAATGTGGTATAACAATTTTTGCAATAGGACCTAACTGTAAGATTTACAAATGAAATCAAGCAATATGCATTAGTGTGGGATATCAGTGTCTCCAGTTAGCATTTGGTCTGTGTTCATAGGGCTCAAGTCAGAGGACTCCAAAGCACTTTACACTACATTCAGTGTTTCACCTATTCACCCAAACATTGATGGTGCTAAATCGTAGCCATAACTGCCCTGGGACACGCCAACAGAAGTAAAGTAGCTGTACCCAGGATTTAGGTTAAACCTAATTGAATATTAGACTTAGGTTCTAAATCATTCTGTTTCAGTGTTAAACACCTCCCCAAACAAAAAGAAAATCAATGAAAGAAAAAGCTGCAAAAAGTTAAAGGAAAACCTCTGTAAGACCTTGATATTAAGAAAGAGCTACTTAAAGGGAAAAGTACAGTAAGGCTTAAGACTTTTTGCACATACAAGCATCTTGACTGAGTTACACCATTCATTGCTCTGTTGCTAAAAACAAACCTGTTTAAAATCCTGTGTCCTTCATCCAGAAGACAATGCTGTGGTGTGGTATAGTCTCCTGCCAGGCCCTGGCTACGAGTTCTTCAGCATCAACCCACATACTGGTTTGATCACCACCACATCCCACTTGGACAGAGAAAAGGAGCAACATTTTCTCCTCAGAGGTACAATCTCTACTCTTTTCAAACACTTAGAAGGTTATCTTACAGATCTGAGTGACCCCAAACTCAGAACAGAGTTAGTTCTTTTAAAAATTTATTTTTGACAAGTTATCAGTGTATTTTTATTTTTTTTTGCTATTTGCAATGTCTTTTAAATAATAACAGTGCAATCTGATTATGTTTCAGTCAACATGTTTGTATCTGTTTCACATTTTTAACCGTTTTTCATGCCACAGTCATAAAGACGCCTTCTACAATAGTGAAAACCGATGCTACAGACTCGTTTATAATAAAGGAACTCTAGAGGTGTTGAACTGTATACTGTAGATCCAACCATGGCCAACTGCACCACAGAACCTCCAGCCTCTTGTTTGCTTTTACTCTCATGTGGGTTCAAGTGGCAATTACCCTCACCCCATCCAGAGGTTGTTAGAGATTTAAAAACGTTTTCAGATGTTTTATAACAATATTTGTACAGTCACCAGTAGGATGAACAATTAAATCCAATAATAAAATCTAATGACAGGAAACACTAAATGTGCTGAAGTTGTGCCAAAATCACGCTGGAATTTTTTTCGGGAAATACTAAAATATATGGTGACAATTATCCCAGCAGGAAAAATATTCAGAGAAAAAGATATTTTAGGCTATGCATTAAAAGCTGTCCTGTTAAATATTTTTTTTTGTTATTGTTTCTCTTAATTCTGTTCAAGATAAACACGTAAGCTTAATGTCTTGGTCAGCAAAGACAAACAATATTTTTCACTGAATACGAAGTTCTGTGACATTCTGTCAGCTGGTTGTTAAACTGCTCAAGGTTCTCTTGTAAAAAAAAAGTGTGGGCTAATTTATTCTTTCTGTCTGCAGTCCAGGCTCGTGACAGCAGCCCACGCCCTTTGTCTGGGTCAGCAACGGTCCTGTGTTCTGTCCTGGATGAGAACGACAACCCTCCAGAGTTTATGATGCCAATATTCCAGATCAGCTTGCCAGAAAATCTTTCTCCTGGATTTATACATGCAGCTCTTGCCTCTGACCCAGATCTTGGAGAAAATGGCACCATACATTACTCTATTTTAGGTAGCAAACACACATATATTTCAAGTTGTAAAAATTCTGCACTGCATGTTTTTTATGATTAAAAGGACTGGATTTTTATTCTACCATATGTGCATATCTTAAAGAAAATCAAGCCAATTTTTCCTAGCAAAATCGCAAGAGCTCAGCAGAATACATCAATGAAAATCAATTTCAATCAATTTTAACTTTAATTGAATAAAGTTCAGCTTTGACAAGTTCACTCAAACCTATCACCATTACTTTGATATAATCCTACCGTATCACCATAGCATTTCTTTTGTGTCTAAGGCTGTTGTCCTGGAAGAAGGACATCCTTCCCATCATAACAAAACATTTCCCGGCTTTGAAAACTTTTTCTTCTAGAATTCTGCTGTATTTAGCTCCTTTTTCTTACTATTAGCTTTGACTAGCTCTCCTTTCTTTGCTTAAGAAAAGCAAACCCACCGCATGATGCTGCAACAATAAGGGTGATGCCATCATAAAGTACTATGCTAGTATTGTTTTTACAATACATACAGTTTTTTATGTAGGTAAACAATAAAGAAGGACTTTTAATGGCGTTATTGTTAGATTGAAATAATTTGTCCTCAGACCAAATCAAATGTTTGTATTACACTGTGACCTAATCATATGTTTCACCTATTTAGGCCTTGTGAAAAGCTGAGATGAGCTGTTATCTGTTTATTTATATATATTTATATATATATAGATATATATATAAATATATATAAATAAACAGATATATACATATAAATAAACAGATATATATATGCTTTTTTTTAGGTGGGGACTACAGGGATAGATTCACCATCGACAGTAAAACTGGTGCGGTCAGCACCCTGCAGGTTCTGGATCGGGAGGATATTCAAAACTACACTCTTACCATTCAGGCTCAAGATTCAGGTCCCACACCTCTCAGCTCCACCACACAGCTTTACCTTGTTCTGCTTGACCAGAATGACAATATCCCCTCCTTCAGCAATGAGCGCTATCATGCCTTAATCAGTGAGGACTTACCATCTGGAGCTGAGGTCCTGCAGCTCAGTGCCTTCGATCCCGATGAGGGGCCTAATGGGGATGTGACCTACACCTTGACAGAGGACAACAGCCAGGGGGCCTTTTCAGTGGACCCCTTTACCGGCATCGTTCGCACCACAAGGTCCTTGGACAGAGAAAGCCAGGCTCAGTACACCCTCAAAGCTATGGCCACAGACAGCTCCTCGCAAGGCCCACTGAGTTCTGTGGCATCGCTTACAATTCAGGTGCAAGATGTGAATGACAACATGCCAGTCTGTGACCAGAACCCAATCAACACATGGATTTCTATTAAGACTCAACCGAATGAGATAGTGACAACAGTGATAGCAACAGATGCTGACCAGGGTGAAAATGGGACGGTTCAGTTTAGTTTATCTGAAGAGGAAAATCTGTTTGATATCAACTCTGATTCAGGAGAGATTTCACTGAGAAGGCGTGTTAGAGCAGGTTTCTCTGGGAGAAAGCTGCAGGTCCTGGTCTCAGACCGAGGGCATCCTTCTCTGACCACCACCTGCCTGGTTTTGATTCATCTGAAAGGAGAACATGAAGGACTGCAGTTCACCAACAAAGTGTACAATGCTACTATCGAGGAGAACAGCAGAGCTGGTACGTTTATCACCTCTGATTGCAAACCTTTTCAATAAATATGGAAGAAAACTAAAGTATTTTGACTTTTTGTTCCTCGAGGTACCTGGATTGCAAAGGTGGAGGCCAGTGACGACAGGAACAGTAGACAAAGAATAAAATACACAATATTTAGTGGCAACGAGAATGAAATATTCTCCATAAACCATTTCACAGGTAATAAACACTTTAAAATGTCGCTTTCAATCCTTTTTTTTCTTTCAAAGCTACTGTTGTTGCTTATATTATAATTAGCTTTACAGAACCTCTTAAATGTCTTCATACCCTTTTCCATTTTTTTACATTTTGTCAGATGACACCTAAAAACATTGATGTAGTTCATGATGTAGTCAAGCACAGAGTTGTTGATACATGCTGCATGGAAAAAAATGAAGACCTGGTTTTCACATTTTCTTTTAAAAGAGGAAGTAAGGAAGGTATTAGGAGTTTGTATCCAACGGTTTTGCAAACATTTGGCCAGATCTCTTTAAAACTGTCGAATTAAGTGGAGGATGCCTGTGAATGTCAGCATTCAAGTATTCCCGGAACTGGAACCTGGGTCATTCTAACACACGAGTATCAGTTACTCCTGTGGCTGTGTCTTTAGGTAGTTGTTTTGTTGGTAAACCACCCTCTAGTCACAAATATTTGCCAGCCTCTATCAGCTTGTCTTCTGGACTTACCCAACATGAAGCTTCTCCATCTTGCCATCACCCCTGAAAGCTTTTCCAGGGAAATGAAACTTTACCATCATGTATCACTGTGTTCATTGTTTGTTCAAACTTCAGTTTCAGTGTTTAGTTTTACTCCATGCAAACAATAGGATTTCACATGCATCCTTCTACAAACTACCCAAGAGAGCCTCTTATGGCTTTCACTCAACAGAAGATTTTCTATTGCCACTTTTTATTAAAGCCAATATGTCGCCCATTTAAGCATTCAAGGACTTTGGTTCTGAATTAGAGATAGTTTTCTTTATTAATGTACTTAAATAGTTTGCACAGCTAGGAGCACTAGGAATCAGACCACCATAAAACTTCAAGTAGGCAGAACAAACAATAAATCTACGTACAGTCTGAGGGCAATGCTATGTACTAAACTGAATGTTGGACTAAGCCTTTAGCAAACTCAATTCATTTTCTTAATGCAGTTTTGAACAGATTTTGTTAAGAGAGCAGCTTTTTGGTCATTGTTGTCTTTCCATCTCTTTAGGTGAGATCCGAGTGCAGAAAGAAAACTCTCTGGATTTCGAAGTGAGCTCTCAGATTCAGCTGGTTATTCTTGCTGACAATGAACTGCACACAGCTCACTGCAGGGTCTTCATCACTCTGCTAGATATCAATGATAACCCACCGCTCTTTGAACTCAGGAGCTACAGAACAGCTGTTTGGGAAGGGCAAGTACGGAACACCTATGTCATGCAGGTAAGCACACGTTTTCTATCCTTTAGTTAGTTTAAGTTAACATCGGTTTCATGAATCTTTCACGTTTCCTGCATTTCAACCAGGTGTTCGCTTCTGATGCTGATGAGGGTGAGAATGGAGAGATTGAGTACTCCATTGTATCCGGAAACATTAACAAGGCTTTCATTTTGGACTCTGTGAGAGGCATTCTTGCTACTAACGTTCTTCTGGACCGTGAAATAACTCCCTCTTACAAGTAAGCTAAATAACATTTTAGATGTTAATGCGCGTGCTTACTTTGAGATTAAAGGGGTGAAATAGCACTTCTTGCATTTATTTTAAATGGATAAGAAATAAACAAATTTGTAATCTATTCATACTGACATTTCTCTCCACCTCAACCATAGAACTACTATATATGTATATATTAAATATTTATTCCATAAAGTATCAAATGTTTTCAAAAGAATTGTGATTAACAAACAGAAAAAATACATATTGCCAGAACATGTTCATCCAAGTATATGAATCTATAGATGGAAGAGAAATTGGAAGACAAATTCAGTATCAACATGCAAATGAATAAATGTCACTAAAACAGGCAAGTAGAGAAGACTCTACTCAAATTTGGTATCATTCCCTCAGGGTCATTCCAGGTTCCCCCTTTTAAGAAGAACTGTCTCTGTTCCACGATTCTTTTCTCCTAAATATAAAATAGAGAATTAAGAAGTAAGTTTTGTTCATTGGGAAGTGGGTGCCACTTTATCCAGACAAACATACTGTGTTTACATACTTTGTAGAATCACCATTTACTTTAATTACAGCTAGAAGTCTTTAGGGGTATGTCTCTGGAGCAACACATATCTACAGACTAAAACTTTCATCTGTGCTGGAAAATAATTTAAAATCAGTCGGATAGGACAGCTCTGGGTAGAGAGGTTTTAAAAACATACATTTTCAAGTTTGGGGAAAAAATAGGGGCATTATAAATCTTTCAACTTTAGTTCCAATACAAATGCTCGTATCTGCAGAATGTAAGACTTACGTATAGTTATGCTTAATATATTCTCTTACCGCTGCTCTGGCTTTCTGAGCTCATGCACCGTTACCATGGTTACTCTGAAAAGCCAAGTCGGAGGGCTTGCAATTGTACCATTATGTTTTAATTGTCTGATAATAGATTTAAGAGTGCTCCCAAATGACCTGTTTAAAGTTAGTGATATTGTTAATAATCTAACCCTGCTTTAAATTCTTAACGATTGTATCCCTCATCTGTCTACTTTTGAGGTGGTTTTTATGGGTAGGTTTCACACTTTAGTGAAGGAGCTGAATCAATATGCACAATAAACTTCTCAGATGATTTTCCTTTTATTTCAGATTTAAGCACTGCTTTATGTCGGTCTCTTACCTAAAGTTCCCATAAGACACAGTAATGTTTGTGGATGTAGATTAAGGATATAAAGACAATAGTACTTTTGCAAGAAGTGCATGAAATCATTTTTGGATGAGCATAATCCTATTTCCATGTTTTTATTCCAGGCTTATTCTGCAGGCAGTGGACAGGGGAAAGCCTCCTCTGAGTAGCACTGCCACCGTTAGGGTCCAAGTGGTGGATGTTAATGACAACACCCCGGCCATACCACCCATGGAGCCCGTCTATATTTCAGAAAGTAAGCCTGATCTTTCTAAGAAAACACGTTGTCAAAAATGTTCAATCACAGCGATCAGAACTATTTTTAGAGTTAAAGTTATGATGAAGCCTTAATCAGAATGTTTTGTCTTCCTTCAGATCTACCAGCAGGTTATGTGGTCACCCAGGTGTCTGTGAATGATGTTGACCTCAGCTCAACCATCACATTCAGTTTTTCAGACAACAGTAGCGCCAGCAATTCCTTTGCTATTGACCGCTACACAGGTGTTATCACGCTGACTCAACCTCTGGATTACGAAGTGGAGACAAACTACACTCTAACAGTTTGGGTGTCAGACTCGCTCCATGAGACCAGCGGAGAGGTTATGGTCCAAGTACTAGATGTCAATGACAATACTCCGGTCTTCACACAGATCTCCTATCAGGTATAAAAAAAATCATAACATTAGGTTTGCGGATTATGTGACCTCAAGCTCCTGGCTGCTGCTTAACTGCCATCATTTTGTTAATGTTTTTTTATATACAGCTAAAATATATCTACCTATGTTTTTTTCTTTTATTATAATAAGTAACGACCCATTAATGTGTTTCATGTTTGAAATTTGGTTTTATTTCTTAGTTGTGTGTATTTTTTTTTTTTTGTTTGTGAAATACAACATTGTAAAAACTAAGAGTAGATCTCAAATCTTACAGGTATCCCTTGGTGCAACCGTCTCTCCCCCTTCTAAAACAAAACAAAAACAAACATGTAATGAAACAAAACACTTATAGATAAGCGGAAAAAAAAAAACAAGTATATGCATATCCACGTGTACTTCCATTCCACACATACAAGTACACTAGGAGTCATAATTCAGCCCAACAGGCAATAACTTGAACATAATACACCTTGTTATAACATGAAGAATTCCACTTTCAATATACAAATTTAGACACTCTTCTATCCAGCCAGAGATCATTAAAACAATAAGCCCCATTATATTTCTCCCAGGTTAGCTTTTCCAGAGGTAAAAATGCAGTTAATTGTTCCAAGAAAAACGTCAAAATTTGAGAGGAATCGTTCTTCCATAATATATTTATATTTTATTGCAAAATAAGTCATCAAAATCAATAACATACAATTTTTATAGTTCTACTGTGTCTTATGTGTGTCATTAAGTAAATATAAAACCCTGCTTATTTTGTGTTGTGTATCCAAAACTGATTGGGTGAAAGCATTGATAACTTTTTAAAAGATCACAATTCCCAAATATATGCAAGAATGTCCCGTCCACTGTTTTACATCTATGATAGATTGATGGTATTTTCTTTAATATTGTATGCCCTTTTATGACAAGAAATAGAATTCATTAATAAATTGTACAGTATTTGACTAACTTTAAAGCTTAAACATTTTATAACGAGCCTTACATGTTTCCTCTGTTGTATATTTTCTGTTTCAGGTAGAGGTGTCAGAGCTGGTCTCAGAAGACACTTTAGTGGTGACTGTTACTGCTGAAGATGAAGACTCTGGTCTCAATGGCAAGATCAGCTACAGACTGCTTTCATCTCATCTTAATGCTTTTTACATTCATCCAGACAATGGTAAACAAATATATATCTTTATGATTATAGTTTATGTTTTAAAAAAGGCATTTTATTATTTATACCCGTATACATTTCATTTATGACATTATGTTAATCTTTCTCGGTTTTACACAAGCATATTATCTAGTGTTAAATTGGGAAAAAAAAAGTAAAGGCCAAGTGGAGTTGTGGGGATATAGTGTCTTAGAAAATCTATAGCTTTGGTCTTATGCCACCTTAAAAACAATGACAATTACTAAAAGCAAACAATTTCTCATCAGTTTGGTCCATCTTTGTTTAGTAAAATGAGGATTCATGCTTCTATATGTCTCTAGCCCCAAGTTCAGTGTGCATTGAAAAATATGCATTGATTTGTGAAAAGACCCATAAATATATATATGCTTGAACAGTAGCTAAAAGTTTATGTGTACATCCATAAAACAAACACAGTCTTTTCTGTCTCAGCAAGACATTTTGTTTTTCTGCATTCATGTGTTCTTCAGTGGAGGGTCTTGCTCCATGAGGCATGTGTTCATCATGTACGGAAGTTTAAGTGGCAGTGAAGTGGAATAAGAAATATTTTCAGTGAAACTCTTTGATGCTATCCCAGAAGAAAATTGCCTTTGCAGTCCGCACATGGTATTCATTTGGAAGGTTTTTCACAGGACATGAGGTTGCACTATAATGACTTTGGCAATTTTGATGCAACTCCAGGAACGCATGGCCATACATTATCATTTTTTCCTTGGAAAGCCAAATGAACCAGCTGATAACTAGCATATTTTGTTAAATCAATTTTTTTTAATCAACAGTTTATATTATGTGTAGTTTTACTCAGTAAAACCCTTTATAAGACTTTAACCAGTTACTTCCTACACAGTTTTTATGTAGTGAATGCTTAGAGTTTACCGATTGATCAGGAGAAAACATTTATGAACATCTACTCTTATTAAATTAGGGAGACACTGTGGATATTAGGGGTTTCTCTGGTTAATTTAAATTTGAGTCATTTAGGCATTTGCTGTTATCATATTTCAGTCCAATACTTGTTCTTATATCCTTCAGTGTTGTAATGGACCCAGATGCAGCCAATTGGAAGGAGCTGCATTGCATGCCAAAAGTAAAGGTTTTTAATAATGAGAGTATATGTTAATGTCCAAATAAGAAAAATAATTTTAATAAAAAACAGTAGATTGCCAGGCTCTGAAACATGGCAGAGAGACTGATTAATAGGACCTGAGAGCAGAGACAACCGAGGAAATTAAATGAGGGAAAATGTGTTAAAGAAGTAAATGGTAAACACAGAGCATGCCTCAGTAAGAGAATGCTAAATAGGCGAACACAGAATAAGGAGTGACTAAAATCAGGAAGTAATAAATATGACAAATATAAGAGATGACAGGCTAGTGCAATTAAACAAGAACTAATAACAAACTATATTTATATGAATTCTTGTCTCTGTCAACATAAATTTGTGGATTGTCAAGCATCTGTTTGGAGTTATTGTACTTTAAACATTTTCACTTGTTTTCTCAGTTTATTGCAGGTTTTTAGAGCTTTGTAGCCTAATGACTTATAATTGCCAAAAAACAAAAGTTAAGGAAGATATTTTGTAGTGAGGAGTTATTGGTGGTAGTTAAAATTTGTGCGAACCTATTCCCTGAGAACTACTGGCTAATAATTTCTTATTAGTTACACACTAAGGTGTAGAAACAATCTGTGACAAGCTGTCAGATATTGCGGTGCAGAACAACTAATATTAGCCAGAATTTGATGACAGATGTGACTTCCAAAGTCGGTACTGGCTTAATACTGGATTCAGCTGATAGTTTTGGCCACGATCTCACAGGAACTTACTACATGTCCTTCAATGAATGCAGATACTAAAAGGTGAGAAAGCACAGTGCCAATACTTTGCTATTGTTTGGATGGTTTAAAAAAATTTGGATCAGAGCTAGAAAATTTCCTAAACCCAATAAAATCTGGCCTAACAAGAGAACAGGTGGAAACCTACCAAAAACCAAAAACATGATGGGGAAGGACTAAACCACTTACTGAAATAACATTAACGATGACAACTTAAAAAGAAAATATAAAATGTCATCTTATTCATCTTGTTATATCTTGGCAAAATTATTGTAAACTGCGTTGATAAAACTTGGAAAGTTCAGTTTTGGCAACTGGACGTGAAGTTTTCTAGGAGACGTTTCACCTCTCATCCAAGAATCTTCTTCTGTTTTAACTGGTGTTGAAGAGCACCTGCAAAATCAACATCTTCTAGAAAAATTCACATCCAGATGCCTAAACTGAACTTTTCAAGTTTGACATTTACCTGGATGACCAAGAACCTTCACAGATATGTATTAAATATGTAATTGTACGACTGTGCCATATATGACCTGCATAACATCCATCTGCCTCCACATATTCTGTTATTACAGGCTCAGTGTTCACCAAAAAGCCCCTAAGGACCATTACAAACAGTAACCTGCTCCACCTTCTGGTTGAAGCAAGAGATGGAGGCGACCCCATAAGATCCACAGTTACTTCTGTGGACCTGGTGATTCTAGACTCAAACGACCATCAACCTTTGTTTCATCAGGATGTTTATACACTCAGCATCCCTGAAGATACATCTCCAGAAACAACTCTACTCACTCTTTCTGCCCAGGATGAAGACTGGAGTCCAGAAAATACCCATTTGAACTATGCTATAATCAGTGGAAATGAAGACAAGCGATTCTGTTTAGAAGAGAAATTGATTACCATTGAAAATCAAATTAGAAAAGTAGGAAGGCTAGTTTTGTGTAATTATTTAGACCGTGAGACAACTGAATATTATGAACTGACAGTAAGTGTTTCTGATCGAGGAATACCTCCCCAGAACAGCTCATCAATTGTGAAAGTGACTGTAACAGACTGCAATGACAATGCTCCTGTCTTCTCCAGGACAGAGTACCATGCACAGGTAAGTGAAAATGGCCCGATAGGAACAAGTTTGGTCCAGGTCAGCGCTTGGGATCCTGACCTGGGCATCAATGGCCTTGTGCATTATGCAATTATTTCTGGGAACAGTAAAGGCCACCTTAAGTTGGACCCCCAGTCTGGTCTTTTAGTGATCAACCACTCACTTGACTATGAGGAAGATTTCAAATATATCCTCACTATCAGGGCAACTGATGGGGACCAGACATCAGAAAACCATAATGTGGCTTTTACTGTGGTTTTTGTAGAAGTTCTGGATGAGAATGACAACACCCCATTCTTCATGTTCCCCACTGTTACATGTTCAGTGCAGGAAAACCTTCCAGCATTTACCCATACATGCTCTGTCCATGCTATTGATAAGGACTCAGGTCCTTATGGCCAGCTGACCTACTCAATATTGTCCTCTTGCTTCATGGATTATGGCAGTGGAAGCCCCGAGAGGAAGGAGGCCTTTGCTATAGATGGCCTTACAGGCGACATTCTCACCAGACAAACTTTTGATTACGAACGTGAGAGTGAATACTGTTTTGTAGTCGAGGCCAGAGACAAAGGTGACAAATCAGCAACAGTGAAAGTCGAAGTGGCAATAAAGGGAGTGGATGAATTTAGTCCCATTTTCACTCAGAAACAGTACCACTTCCTTCTTCCAGAAAACAGCAAGACTGGGGAGGCAGTTGGTTATGTAATGGCTATGGACCACGATGGAGGGGTGGACGGGCTGGTAGAGTACTCGCTTTTGACACCATCTCCATTTTTTTCAATTAACAAAACAATCGGAGCTATTTTTGTGTCTGGTCCTGTGCATCGCAGACAAGCCAGCCATGCCACCAAAGATCTGGTGGAGCTGGTTGTGTCTGCTGGTAGTCCCAGATTGGGTTCTAGAACCACAACTTGCCTGGTTTTTGTGAATATCTCCAGCTCAGCCGAATCACTAATTGGAGTTCATTTTGATTCCCATATACTTAGTTTGACTTTGTCTCTACTGTTGTTCCTTTTTGTCCTTATCATTCTCGGGGGTTTAGTTTTCAGATGCAATGTTAGGAAAGCTGCCCTAAAAACGGCTGGTGCCACAACTACACAATTTAACAATGGTACTGACTCAGTCAGAGATTCCAACAGCCAGGTGCAAAGTGCAATTTCCTTACAGGAGTTAACACAACCTGTAGGTTTTGTTGAAAAGACAGAGGTTTCCAACTCATACATTCAGTCAGATTCAAGTGGTCGTGGATCGGCAGAGGGTGAGACGGCTGAGGACCAGGAAATAAAGTGGATTAATGAGTTTCCCTGCTATAAAATAGATAACTTTAAAATGCAGAAATTGAAGATTCCCATATCAACCTTACCAGTTGATAATATCTCCTGCCACTCCATTGATGTAGGACCAGAACACATTTTATCTTTTAGTAAATGTGCATCCAAGAGCATAGCAAGCACAGAAAGTCTCCACCATTTCAAAGAGGAGGGAGGAGGGGAGGGATTGCTCCCTGCTGTTCTCAGGGTGAGAGATTTAGAAGAGTCCATGGGGGCAAAAGGGTTTGCCCCCTTCTCCAAGCCTCAAGTCTCTGCAGATTCTCTGACATCACTTGTGTGCCTCGAGGAGCCCCTAGATAGTGGCTATAGCTGGGATTTCCATTTAGACTGGGAACCACGCTTTCAAACTCTTGCTGCTGTGTTCTCTGATATTGGTATGCTCCCTGACGAGGAGCTTCAAGGAGGCCATGAAGACTTTGCTACAGAGTCAAGTTCTCTCATGTACCCACCACCCCTTATAACTGGAGTTGCTCAGCCAGGCATTCGGACTGTTCCACCAAGGAAGCCTGGACGAGTGCCAACATTGATCAGGAAGCCTTCCTACCCCAAATATGCTTATTCTCCTTTAGCCAGGAACACAGGACTTACCCCGTTAGCTATGACACCCAGTTTTACCCCATCGCTGTCGTCCCTCACCATACGGACCCCTAGCTCTTCACCAGTTGTGTCAGACACAGGAGTCGGGGGCATCAGAGTTGACTCAGGGCCCCATACTGCAAGTCTTTTAGAAGCTGAAATCCAAGTATAGACTTTAAATCTAATGCTCTGCAGATCACTTGAAATACTCTTGAGATACCCTGGAAAGTCTGTGTTCTTGACATCTTAAATTGTGCCAGACTATTCATTCTGTAGCATTTTTTGTGAAACCATTCTTAGAACAAAAATGACTTTTATAAGCCACACAACAATTTTATGCTGCAGTAAGCAAACCTCAAGTGAAACCTTTCCAGCCTTAAGGTGTATGCAGCTCAGCGACACCTGCTCTGTCACAGCCTGGCACACGCTTACTGCTGGTAAACATTGGCTGTCTATCAGACTGCTCTGGACTGTTGATTCAAGTAGAATAAACCCCGACTGATATTTGAAATACAGCATTACAACACATTTTCTGAACATAATAGTTCATAGCCAAGACTGTATCTATGGCATAAGATAGATGCACCATCTCTGCTTTTAACAGTGCTCATTTGTAGACAATACATATCATTTGCTTGTTCCTTTAAAATCTCTGCCTTTCGTGCTCCTCACTTTTGGTCTGAAAGTCACACAACTGTTATCATTTAGGCCACTACATACTACTTCAGGTCCAAACAATTTGTGCTCTTAAGGTGACAAGAACAAAAAAAGATTGTTTTTTTCCTTCAATGATTCATACTCCCAAAGAACCTCAGCTGCCAAACTTATGGAATGTCTTATCCACTGTAGCTAACAACCCACAAAGGAAAACACAGCAGCAACACATAGGAAGACAGGCCATTTTTTTTCGATTACTAAGGAGGAGGAAAGCACAATGCTTTATTTGATCATACAAATGTTATTATTTTCTCAGCACCTCTGCCAGTTGATCCTCAAACTATCGATCACACAACAGATCACTGTATGTATTTCTGCACCTGAGATAAAGGGGTACATTTCCGACCCCGAATAATTTCAGTTTTTTTAACATAACGCATATCCAAATCATGACCAATCACACAGTTGTTCTCAGACATGCTATGAGAGGGAAGTTCTGCCTAGGCATGTCGAGAACAAGCAGAAAGGACCGATAAGATGGGACTGTGAGAACAAAATTATGTAATTTTGTTTTTGCAGCTGTAAGATTAAGGAAAAAAACATGTCACTTATGATGTTTGCAGTGGCTTAATTCTGGCCTCAATGGAGAGACACTGAGGAAGGGTATTTAGTATATTACATCTTTGGTTGCTTTCATAACTAGCATCTTTAATAATTCTGAACTAATATCTTTAAATAGACTAATATAAAGGCTGTTTTAAATTACATTCTTTGAAAAGCTACACCCAGATGGTTATTTTAAACAGTTAAAGAATGTGCAGTGTAACCATTTACAATATGAAACACTTTTTATTGACATTTTGCGATTGGTTTTAATGATAGCTTAAACTTTTAACAACCAAAAAAACAGCTTTTTATTATGTTCCCCTTTTCTCTGATCAAACAAATCGTAACATTACCCGATTCACTTTTTTAAAATAAATACTGGTGATCAACCACTCACTTGACTATGAATCAACAAAAAAAAAAGCTCTAATCAACAATATTAGTTGCTGGGTAAAGCTTTTTTATCTTTTTATATCTTATCTTTTTATATCCTATTTTGGCATTATAAATGTATAGAGCATTAAAAGAGTTACACAACAAAGATCATATACTAATTTAAGAGAGAAGTTTTGTTGTCTTACTATTCATAAATCAAGTCCAGATTTTTTCTTCATGACTTGAAATAATGTGTTTGCATATCTGTTGATTCTGTGTGTTGATAAATGCACTTATTTTTTGTGACATGTTTATCAATATATCCAGCACTTTATGTATAAATTGTAGATATGTTTTGACTATGAATATTAATACATTTGCTAAGAACTTTCCAATAAAGATGCTCTAAAAAAGTGTAATGTGTTGTTTGAAATTCTTGTATTTGATTTTACAAATCAATTGGAAACCTCTTGTTCATACACCTTTCTTATATTATAAAATTCACCCAAATTATTGTCTTAGGTTAGCAGCACAATCTTTTTGATATTAGTTTTGATTTTGATTTTTAACTGAAATTCTGATAATATTACTCATATTGGTGAAAAGTTACAAAGTGACCCATTTTAAGACATTTTTGATATTCTAGCATTCAAAGTATATAAGAATGTGGATATTTTAAAGCTAACATCACCAAACACAATTTTAATGGGCCATTGGCAGACATCTTTAATCAAAGTAAAATTACTTTACATTAGCAGCTAAGAGCCCGTATATTCTGTTTACGCAGTGGTGTAGTCTACCTGCGCATATAACACATTATTGCTTTAATGTCTCTTGGATTTGCATATAACCATCTGAAAATAATCAAACCCATTAATTTTTTATGACATCCAATTTTAATAACCACTGAACTGTTTTGATCATGTATATTTTATAGAAAGAAGACATTTCACCTCTCATCCAAGAGGCTTCTTCAGTTCTAGCTGATGGTGTGGAGCACTGAGATTAAAATATTGCAAGTGTAACAAAGGAATGAGGAGAAGGGAAGCAAAGAAGAAAAAGATGGCTCTGATTCCTCCTGCAAGATGGCCCATGGATATCACCTGGGGGTATTAATGGTCATTAGGGAGGTTCTAATGGGTTGTTAACTCCCTCATCAGAGTGGTGTCAGTCCCATGCTTCTTCGAAGTATGAGTCAGGGCAGGGCAGGTTGGAGGTGAATCTCCTAGACATACAGGTAAAAGCCAGTAAATTAGAATATTTTGAAAAACTTGATTTATTTCAGTAATTGCATTCAAAAGGTGTAAC